>PVJS01003186.1:0-77622 GCA_004027185.1 Glis glis
CAATGGCTGGTGTCCTTATAAGCGTAAGGAGAGGGGGATTTGGAGGCAGAGAGCTAGAGGAGGCACAAAGGTGTCGTGTGAAGGGGGAGGCAGAGATGGGAGTGATGTAGCTATGAGCCAAGATCACCAACAATTGCCAGATTATTTTATAGATTCACAGATTCAGCAGAAACTGTACGAAAGCAAGACAATGTCCTTACCCACAGCCTGCAGAGGAGGCATATCCTCTCAATGTCTTGACTTCCCATTTCTGGACTATACACAGACAATAAATTTCTGTTGTGTAAAGCCACCAAATTTATGGTCCTTTGTTTATGTTATTGGTCTGAAGTTGACCCACAGAGATGATCTATGTGAGCTGGAGCAAAATTCCATAAATAATTATTGAAAGAGCCCATTTCATCTCAATCGTACACTTTTAAAAGCTAAGGACATGTTTCAACTCTACAGAACTATCCAAATATATCAGAAGAAAAAACAGAAAAATCACAAAAAAATTAGAAATTCATGTAGATGTGAACTTCACCAAGGTAGGGGAAAATTCTACAAACAAATAACAAAATAATACAAAAATTCCTCCGCTCCTAAACTCAGGACAGGTACATATTCAGAAAAGAAAAGCTGCAACTACAGAAAACCACATTAAAAATAACTATATTGGGAGGCTGAGACAGGAGGATTGCAGGTTCAAGGCAGCCTCAGCAACTTAGCAAGGCTCTCAGCAACTTAGTGAGACCCCATTTCAAAAATAATAATAAAATAGGGCTGGGGGTGTAGCTCAGAGATAAAATGTCCCTGGGTTCAATATCTAGAAACACACACACACGGCTGCTCTCACATCTTGAGGTGGCCCACGTTTCCCTGAACGTGTTTCCCTTTTCCTTGAATTAAACCTCTGTCTTTTCTCTGAAAAAAAAAAAAGAAACACACACACACACACACACACACACACACACACACACGCTATAGAGCCAGGCACGTTGGCTCATGCCTGTTATCCCAGTACTTAGGAGGCTGAGACAGGAGGATTGCAGCTTCAAGGCCAGCCTCAACAACTTATGGAGACCCTCTTTCAAAATAAAAAATAAAAAGGGCTGGGGGTGTAGCTCAGCCCAGGGCTCAATCCCCAGTACCCCCCGACACACACATACATAACTCTATAGTTTTATTAAACAATAAAGATTTGCCAATAGGAATTAACTGAGTATCTGCTACTTTTATGTAGAATATAGAAATGCAGGAGTATGTGCCTATTTTTAAAGAAAGAATTTAAAAGCAGTGCTGTGTGTTAAAGTATACAGAGAGCCATATTCTAGTGTGCAGATATAAAAATGATGCAGAATATCGGACTGGAGCCAAGGAGAGGGAGAAATGATATTGCAGCAGTGTGCGGCCGACCACCTCACGATTATGAATACACCACGGCGCCTTTCCTATAAATAACAAAGATGGTCCAACTGCCAAGATACGATCCATGAGAAAGAAAGGACTTCAATTTTAGACTCATCCTTTTCTAAGGAGATTTCTAAGCCAAATCTCTGCTAAATTCTTGACATGCCTTCAGAAATACCTTGAAGATAATTCATCAACTAAATGTTTGGAAACAGTAAAGCCCTCATCAGTCTGGAATTAATGATGGCTGCTGCAGAACTGTTTGGGGCCGTGCATGTGATGGAATACTAAGATGAATGTGAGGATGTCAGATCGAGTATTTATCATAGTTTAAACTGGAGTCATCTAAGTCTTTATTTATGTCTCCCTTGACCATGTTAGCCAGGGCATTTCTGGAGTTGCAGGAATAATAAAATTCAGCTGGCCCCAGTTCCTCCTAATGCCCTTGATATTGCTAGATTCTTTCTCATTTCAAGTTGTTCAAGGAGATGTTCCATTTGGGGAGGAGGGGTGGTTACTGGGGATTGATCCCAGGGGCATTCTACCTCCGAATTACACCCTCACCCCTTTTTATTTTTTGTTTTGAAACAGGATCTCAGTAGGTTGCTGAGAGTCTCGCTATGTTGCCAAGGCTGTCCTCGAACCTGTGATCCTCCTATCTCAGCTTCCAAGTACTGGAATTACAAGCATGAGCCAGCAGGCCTGGCTGAGATGTTCCATTTATATATCCAAAACTTTATGACTCCAGTTTCATATTTGGTGGTTGACTTGTTGTCAGATATTTGTTGAAATATCAGGTTGCCCATACTCTGGAATTAGACGGGAAACATTTGGTTCTGAGCACCTGTTAAAACACAAAATCTAGTCATTCTGATTTCCAGGTTTAGATGCAAGCTTAAATGGCTCTTAGTAAACTCGGAGAAATTATGGAGACTAGGAAAATGGCACAGAAAATGGAGATGACAAATCTTGGTCCTATTTTGATTGAAGTAGTAAACATGGGTCTGAGGAACTATGGACACTAGGTTTGAAATGGACTCCTCATAAAATTTAAAACATTACAAAATGAAAACTTTGTGACAAGAAAGAAAACAGACCCTTAGAAGAAATGGAAATGCATTGGGGTACAGTTATAGCTGCAGAGACAAAGTCACCAAGGAGTTAGCATTAATCAACCAGAGAAGTGACCCAGAGTTCTCCACTCAAGCCATCTCGGGTGTTTCAGTTAATGATTCAGAGGAAAGTTCAGAGGGTTATTATGTCAATTTTGCAGAGGAAGCGAAAAGGAGAAGTATAGAGAAAGAGCCAGAACCAGCAGCCACTGGAGAAACAAAACTGATGGGCAAAAGCTAGCACTGAAGTGTATTAAAATCAAAGATTAATATGTACACAATGGAATTTTATGCAGCCATCAAGAAGAACAAAATTACGTCATTTGCAGGGAAATGGATGGAATTACAGAACATTATGCTTAGTGAGATTAGTCTGTCGCAAAAAGTGAAAAGTCAGATGTTCTCCCTAATATGCGGAAGCTAGGGAGAATAGGGCATAGGAGGGAGTCCAGACAAAGATGGAGAAAACCTCAGATGAGTAAAGAAGGCGACCTAACTGAGGGAGATATGAGCGGGGAAGAGGGAAACACCCTAATGCACAGGATATACATACCAAATTTATCAAAGTCAACTACTATGCTGAGCACGAGAAGGAGGGAAGGGGGAGAAAATGGGGGTGGGAATTGGGGGAGGGCTCATTGACTGATGTGTACACCTGTACTTCTACCACCATGAAACCCATCAAGATGTATGATTACAATGCACCAATAAAAAAGTCAGAGATTAGCAGCAACAATAGTAATAACAATAACAATGCTACGGATAAAAATAGGAATAAAAGCAAAGTACAAAACTTAAGGAAAAATACTTAACTGCATATAGATAAGAACTGAAGAAAACCAGAAATTTGTGTATTTTTAAATGTGAAATTAAAATTGACTACATATTTGATGTGTACGATCTCCATGTCATGCCTGGTTTTTTGAAGCAAGTTTTAGGATATATTAACACATGGATAATAAATGTATTAGAGATGGTATAGTCTCGTATTCTGTATTGTTCAGAACATATTGTTTTCTGTTGTAATATCCTATTAAGGAAGCATATTACCAAACTGTAGTCCTTCCAGAAGTGGGTAAACAGCACTTTAGACTACAGAGCTTTAAGATCAGTTGGTACCTTGAAGATTATAATCCCAACATGAACAAATTGAGAATACTTTTTTTTTTGCGGTACCAAGGATGGAACCCAGGGGCGTTCTACCTCCGAGCTACACCCCCGGCCTTATTTTTTATACTTTATTTTGAAACCAGGTCTCACGAAGTTGCAGAGGGCCTCACTAAGTAGCTGAGGCTGGCCGCGAACCGGGATCCTCTGGTCTCTGCCTCCCAAGTACTAGGATTACAAGCGTGCGCCACCACGCCTGGCTAAATTGAGAATATTAAGATCTTACATGACTAGGTAATACCACCATGGTACATGAACTCACTGAAAACCCAATATATTGATGGAATTGCAGAAAGAACATATTCAAGAATTAAGGTTGCTTAACCTAGGGAAAGGAAGACTTAATGGCAGGCTGATGATAGGGGTCCTCAGACAGTAGAAAAGCTGTATGTGCATAGAGAGGGAAGATTCAAGGTCAAGGGCAGAAGTTCTAGCAGGGAGGTAAATGAGCACTGTATACTAGTGAAGACAGTCGTCAGTGAGAATGGTCGGTTTTTGGATGAGGAGAGCCCCAAGACAACAGGAGGGTCCAGAGGGTAAATGATCACTTTGAGGAAATGCTACAAAAAAAAAAAAAACCCTCACAATGCTGAGAGGAAAAGTGGATGCATTCACGGAACCTCAGGGACTGGACTGAAGTCACTGGTTTTTATTTTCCACAAACTTAGTTCAGAATAAGGGACTGTCCCATGAAGTGAAACAATTAGATTTCATTTTTCTCATTCCACCATGAATTGATGAAATGTGGCTGATGTCATTCTCCAGTGTGACATTAGCTCTCTTCCCACTGAGTGGCAGAGTCTGTGTCCTTCCATTCTTACTTTGGAGCCTGCATGGATCTTTTTTCTTTCTTTTTTTTTTTTTTTGCGGTACTGGGGATTGAACCCAGGGGCATTCTACCTCAGAGCTACACCCCCAGCCCTATTTTTTATCCTTTATTGAAGCCAGGTCTCGCTAAGTTGCAGAGGGCCTCACTAAGTAGCTGAGGCTGGCTGCAAACCCGGATCCTCCGGTCTCCGCCTCCCAAGCTTGCGCCACCACGCCCAGCTCCTATTTTATTTCTTATTTTGAAACAGTCTCACTAAGTTGCGGCTGGCTATGAATCTGCCATCCTCCTGTCTCAGCCTCCCAAGTACTGGGATTACAAGCGTGCGCCACCACGCCCGGCTCTGTGTGGATCTTTATGGCTGCCTTATGAATTCCAAGGTGAGGTTCTAATAATAATCATGACCATAAAGCCATGTTCTCTCCCCTCGTTCCTTTGGGGAACCCCTCCTGGAACCCAGCTGCTGTGCTGTCAGAAAGCTCAGGCCCCATGGAAAGGTCATGTCCCCATTTTCCCGACCACTGTCCAGACGAGGTCCCAGCCGACTGTCAGAGGTGAATGACATCATCGAGGTGACATCAGCACCAGCCACTTTCTAATTGCAATTGTTTCAGGGACCCCAAGGGAAAACTACCAGCTGAGTTCCGTCAGCCCCCAGAGGTGTGAGCGGTCATAATGGTACCAGTCAGAATCCTACCAGAAAAGAATTCCATTAGATATAGAATTGCCCGTGCCATCTCTCTGTGGCCACTCATGGGAATGAACGTAGCTCCAGGAAGGACATGGATTGATTGCAAGGAGCTAGCTTCTTAGCTATGGCGCTACCTCGGCAAATCTGAAATCTGTACTTTGGGATATTAAGAAGTGCAGGCTGAAATTGCAGAGCATCCTCAGGCAGTTTCTTCTTCCTCAGGGAAACCTTAGTTCTGCCCTTAAGACATTTTAAGGGACTGAATCAGAACGCCCTCCACCCCGCAAAAAAACCTGTCAAGGATAATCTACTCAAAGTTACCTACAAAATTCCTTCATACCAACAACCTAAATTAGCACTCGAGGGCATAGTACTATAACCCTAGCCAAGCTGGCACGTGATGTCGGCCATCACAATAACAAAATGATTTCTGCTGTTCTAAGTCATCACCTTTTGGGGCTCTCTGTTCTGTAGAAATAGGTAATGGAATAGTCAGTGTAGATTTAGTAAACACCAGTCTTTTTTTTTTTTTTGCCGTACTGGGGATTGAACCCAGGGGCATTCTACCTCCAAACTACACCCCCAGCCCTATTTTTTATTCTTTATTTTGAAACACGGTCTAAGTTGCAGGGGGACTCACTAAGTAGCTGAGGCTGGCTACGAACCTGCGATCCTCCTGTCTCAGCCTCCCAAGTACTGGGATTACAAGTGTGGGCCACCACACCTGGCTAACGCCAGTCTTGATGACCTCTAAGACCCATAATTTACCACACAGGTCTCTTATCATGGGTTTAAAACAGTGGTTCTAGTGTTGAAAAATCCCACAAGGCCGGGCGTGGTGGCGCATACCTGTAATTCCAGTACTTGGGAGGCTGAGACAGGAGGATGGCAGGTTCGAGGACAGCCTCAGTAGCTTAGTGAGGTCTCTCAGCAATTTAGCAAGACCCTGTTTCAAAATAAAATAAAAGCCAGGTGTGGTGGCGCACGCTTGTAATCCCAGTACCTGGGAGGCTGAGACAGGAGGATTTTAGGTTCGCAGCCAGCCTCAGCTACTTAGTGAGGCCCTCCACAACTTAGTGAGACCCTGTTTCAAAATAAAGAATAAAAAATAGGGCTGGGGGTGTAGCGTGGAGGTAGAATGCTCCTGGGTTCCATCCCCAGTACCGGAAAAAAATAAAGTAAAATAAAATAAAAATAAAATAGGACTGGGGTGTAACTCAGAGGTAGAATGTCTCTGAGTTCAATCTCCAGTACTGAAAAATTAATTAATTAATTAATTAATTTTACAAAAATGTAATTCATTAATCAGCCATCTTGATTAGTTCATGGGGCAATAAGATCATTAGATGTTTGGGGCTATAAGTAAAAGGGATGCCTACTCACAATAACTTTAAAGTAACTAGATTGTGTGACCTCACTTGACAGAAAGTCCTATTCCGTGGCCTAATAGCAAGTCAGCTGGCCGCAGGGCTGCGTGGTTAATTCCACAGCCACGTTGAGGATTCTTGTTCTCTCCAGCAAGCTGCTGAGTGGCCCCCAGTCACTCAAAAGATGCTTCCACTAAACTGCATTGCATTGAGCCTGCACAGAGGCTCAAGATGCCTACACCACGAGAGAGACTTAAGGGGAAATGGCCCTAGACCTGTCAAAGAGTAAATTTCATTTTAAAATCATCACTGTGGCCAGGCACGGTGGTGCTTAGCTGTCATCCCAGTACTTGGGAGGCTGAGACAGGAGAATTGCAGGTTTGAGGCCAGCCTCAGCAACTTAGAGAGACCCTCAGCAACTTAGTGAGACCCTGTTTCAAGATTAAGAAAAAACGTTTTTAAGGGTTTGGGGTATAGTTCGGAGGTAGACTGCCCCTAGGTTCAATCTTCCTTACCCCCCCAACAAAAAAGTCACTGTGTATGTGACAGCCAGCGTGAAGAGCTCAGTGGAAACACAAAGGAGGAAGAAGAAACATTCCTGCCCTCCTAGAGCGATGCTCATTCCTCTGAATGGACGCAGAGAGATGGCATGGACAACTTTATATCTATAAAATCCTCAAAGTTGATGTTGTCTAACATTCACGATGCAAATATCTATATCCTCATTTTTGCAGAGAAAAATTCTGAGGCTAGAAGATTTCAAGTGACCTGCCGCTTCTCACACAGGTGGTCAGGGTGGACGGTGCCCAGGATGAGAGGTCCAGGCAGCTGTCGCCATCCCACTGTGTCATAAAGGCTGCCAAAGTTTGAACTTCACCATCTCCTTCCATGGGGTAAGGCCACAGGATGGGCACAGATTTTCCCAGTAGCTTCGCCAGGCATGGGCATGAACACATAAACCTGAGGCTTGCCCACCTCTCTTTATCTAAAACCAAACACCAATTCTTCCTTCCCTTTCTTCCCTGGGGCAATCTTGGTGTCACCTCCTGCCCGGGTGGGGGCCATCCTGGCTCCTGCATGGCCATGTCACTGTAACCGCCAGCCGAAGTCCCTTCCCTCGTATCGTGTTAGCCCCAGTTGCTGCTAAGCTGACTTGCCTGTGTTTATTCTGTCTTTGCACCCTGGGTCCTACTTCCTGGCAGGAGCCTGTTTTTCTTTGCTTCTGTCTATTTTTTTTTTTCTTAAATGCTCTTAAGCATCAACAAACTTGTATATTTTATTTTCCTCTCCATCTGCAAACAGCAGAACCTGGATAAGAACTCAAATTTTCTATCCCAGGTTCTGTGCTCTTTCTACTTTATTACAAAGTTTTATGGTATGTTGCATGGATTCTGTAAAAAAACAATTCAACAAACATTTACTGTGTAGCCGCCCTCTGCTAGGGAGAAAAGAAACTGCTTAGAGTATCAGCATCGTCCACGCTGGAGGATCAAGTCGACGACTAAGTTGGCAACCACAACAGCGTGTGTTAAATGATGTGTTGGTGGGAACATACAGGCACACAACTCTTGGATCATTTCCCTCCAGGTCCCACCTCCTCCCTCCCCTTCCCCGCACATGTCTTGGAGATTGGCATTGGTAGTTTGACATATGTGCATAGCATTATTTCTACTGTTACCTTCTTCATGTCTCTATCCCCCTCCTCCCTCTCCTAACCCCCTCCATCACTCCTTGGAGTCTCTGCTGCTCTATCTGAGGTTACCCTTGTTTCCCCATTTCTATCTAGCTTCCACACATGAGAGGAAACAGACAACTGTTCGCTTTTTGAGACTGGTTAATATCGCTTAGCATAGTATTCCCAAGTTCCATGTGTAGATACTAATTTTTCTAGAAAACAATTTCAAATGTTCAATCTCTAAAAATGTAACCACTTATGTAATATTACATATTACTGATTACATATTACATATTACTTATGTAATATGTAATATACATTTTAAAAATAAAAGCATCATGTTGCTGCAAAAACAAAAATGTTGTATTGGGTAAAGCACAGAACACTCTAACAGTACCCGGGAGTGTGTCCTTGACCAATCTTGAGGATGAGGAAAAGCTAACCCAGAATAGGGAAAGGGGGCTGTGTGGTGTTGGGAGAGATGCGCTTCAAGCAAAGGGAACATGTGCAATGGAAGAAAGGAGGAGAGCACGCAATATATTCGGAGGGATGTTAAAAAAAGAGTTCAGTCTGACTTGTCAACCTACTTAGCAGAAGTGAGTTTGCTAATGACAATGGGAATCACTGTAAGGAGTTCAGAAAGATGTGGAAATAGACTCAAAGATTTATTCAACAAAAGGAGACGGGTGCATAAAAAATGATGGTGATGCAGTTCCCGCACCCAGGAGCTTGTCACCCACTGGGAAAGACAGATACATAAACAAATCATTAGGGAACACTTTGTTTAGTTCTAAATATAGCTGCACACAAAGGGCTGGGGACCCGAGAGGAAGCCGTCCACACTGCCTGCAGAGAAGAAAGAAAGGCTCCTGTAGGTCACGGTTGAGCAAGATGACAGATGAGTGGGTGGCAGCCAGGCCCCAGCAGAAGGGGTGGCCACTTTGGGTGGGACCAGGAAGGGCACCTCCGATTATTACCCAACATTCAATCGCTCAAATGTTTGATGTTCTCTTAAGATTTCAAGAATCTCTCCTGAGACTCTGCCTCAGGAATTTGACCCTCATGCTAGAGATAGTGCATGTTAAACTGTAACCTACCTGTCCCTTCTCAAGGATTCTGAATGATTGTTTACAGAGAACACCCCATCTGGCTCATTCCAGAAACAAAAGGAATGTTTCAGAAGTATTTTCTGTACAAGGAAGCCAGGCTTGTTTCTGGAGCCTACCTTCTTGGAAGCTTTGTGCCCTAAGCACAAAAGCAGAAGGAATAAGAGTCCCACGCTGTGCGTGAGCCGGCCATATCTCACCTTTCTGATCATCTGCGCATTGACTCACAAATCCAGTGTCCAAGTCCCTGGGGTTAGCAAGATTCTCTTTAGCAACATCAAACTTTGCAAAGGATTCCATTGAAAAGAATGAGACATTTAATGAGTATTTCTTAAAGCCCAACAAGTACATTACTTCAGCTCAAAAAAAAAAAAGCCTGGGATACAAGATTCTCAGCTTTTCTGTAACAACCTTGATATCAGTAGCAAATAAGGTGAGGTATTGTGAGCTGAACGTTTGTGTCATGCCCCTGAGGCTTGATAGAAGACATAAGGGTAGGTGGATAGGAGACATGAAGGACACAAGCGGAGTGGCTACGATTAAAAGTCCAGGTTCAAGGCCCACTTTCACATAGTCTGATCACAAACAGCACGATCACATCAATTATTAGCCCTCCTTGGGTCATCAGATGACTCCCACAGGATGCCCTCCCTGGGATCAGATCCTCCATGTTACATCAGTGGAGTCCTGTTTTTTTTAAGTTCACAAAACAGAACAACAAAACATCCTCATGGGCAAATTATTAGATATTTCTCATCGATGAAGAAGAAAGCAACGCCTAGTAGGTAATAAATTAATCTATCCAGTCTCCAACACAAAGGAGAATTTAAAACATCCTCTTAGGGCATGTCCCTATGCTGTAGACGGACGTGTGTACATGTGCCAGGCTAGGATGAAGACAGCGCCTTCCTCTCCAACGCCCGCGCTCTGCTCAGTCTCTCAGAGCGTGTACTTCTTGCCTTCTCTCAATAAAGTCAATCTGTGCCGCACAGTGGCCCCCCTTGAAATTTCCTTCTGTGAGCACGTCAAGGACGTTCATGGCTTGAGTGGAGTCCACCTCCCTTTGGGAATCTCAAGACCCTCGATTTGGTGACACCCCCAAAACTCACATGTTGATGCCTCAACTTCCGGTGTGATCATATTAGGAAGAGGAGCCTGTGGGAGGTGATGAGGCCATGCGGCGGAGCTCTCCTGAGTGGGATCCGTGCCCTGTGAAGGGGACCCCAGGGACTCGTGAGCCCTCTTTTTCCCATATGAAGAAGATACAATGTCTACAGTCAGGAAGAGCATGCTGGCACAACCATCTCAGGCTGCCAGCCTCCAGAAATCAATTTCTGTTCTTTATAAGCTACCCAGGCTATGGTGTTTTCTTATAGCTGCTGAAGTGACTAAGACATGAGGCTAAAACGTGCCCTCTCTACTGACAGCAGAACCTTCCCTCCGCTGCAGAAAGTGAGTATGACGAAGGTGAATTCAGGTTGACCGGGTCTGCAGAACTCTAAGTCAGGTGTGGTAGCAGTTGTGGGAATGTCAAAATTAGGAACTGTATAAAAGGGTAAAAAATAAAGGGATTGGCCAGGCGTGGTGGCACATGCTTGTAATCCCAGTACTTGGGAGGCTGAGACAGGAGGATCGTAGGTTCGCGGCCAGCCTCGGCTACTTAGTGAGGCCCTCTGCAACTTAGTGAGACTCTGTTTCAGAATATAGAATTAAAAATAGGGCTGGAGGTATAGCTCAGAGTAGAATGCACCTGGGTGAAATTCCCAGTACTGCAAAAAAATAAATAAATAAAGGGATGAACAATCAAATTTATCAGGAAAATACATACAACAGAAGGAATAGCAATATAAATCAAATAGACTAAATACATGAAAAGATAATCTGGAATTTAATACGAAAAGTCAGAGGATTATTTAAGAATGATTTTTAAAAGCCATGAAAAAGATATTATAGCCATGAACCTTTACATGCTAAATACAATGATAAATACGTATGATTAAAAACCCAGAGAAAACACGGATAAAATGGTATAACCGCCATCACCGTAGACCAGTGGTTCTAAGCCTCAGGATTTTGTTCCCATGGGACTCTTGGCAGCGCCTGGAGACATTTTTGGACATCACAACTTGGGCAGGATGGGAGGAGGTGCCACTGGCATCTGTGAGCAGAGGTTGGGGATGCTGCTAAACACCTTGCCCACAACAGCCGGAGGCACAATGCAAAAGGTCAGCAGAGCCAAGGTTGAGAAACCCTGCTCTAAAGTACTGTGTAGACACGTCACAAGAGATACAAATGGCCAATAGATACATAAAAAATGATCAACATAACTAGTAATCAGGGAAATGCAAATCAAAATGACTCTGAGATTTCATCTAATCCCAATCAGAATGGCAATCATCAAAAAGTCAAACAACAATAAATGTTGGTGAGGATGTGGGGAAGTAGGAACTCGCCTGCACTGTTGGTGGGGGTGCAAACTAGTTCAACCACTATGGAGATCCGTGTGGAGATTCCTCAGAAAACTGGGAATGGATCCACCATATGATCCGGCTATATCACTACTGGGTATCA
The DNA here is from genome assembly GCA_004027185.1 of Glis glis. Classification (NCBI taxonomy): domain Eukaryota; kingdom Metazoa; phylum Chordata; class Mammalia; order Rodentia; family Gliridae; genus Glis; species Glis glis. The sequence goes on from PVJS01003186.1 coordinate 11,908, forward strand.
TTGCAAAGGGATTGAAACCAGAAAACTACAGCAATTTATGCATACCCATGTTCATAGCAGCATAATTCACAATAGCCAATATATGGAACCAACCTAGGTGTCCATCAACAGACGAATGGATCACAAACTATGGGAAATACACACAATGGAATTCTACTCAGCAATAAAGAAGAAAATAATATCATTTACAAGAAAATGGAAGGACCTGGAGAGCATTATGTTAAGTGAGATCAGCCAATCACAGAAAGAGAAGGGCCATATGTTCTCTCTAATATGTGCAAGCTAGGGAGTAGCAGGGATACAAAAGGGCCTCCAGATGATAGTGGAGAAGCCTCAGTGGGGCCAGGGAAGGGGAAGGGGAAGAATGAAGTTCATTAATGGAATTACTACCATTGACCATGTGTACACATGAGAATATACCAATGTCAATCTCAGTACTCTGTATTGGGGGGAGGGGGGCACCAAGTGTTGTGTGCATGAATGTTACTGTCAACTTGAATTCCATTGTGATATGAGACTATAATGCACCAATTAAAGCACAAAAAAGTACTGTGTTATAGACTGCTTTCAAACCAACATGAAAAGCAGACACCATATATATATATATATATATATATATATATATATATATATATATGCTACTCCCTGGCTTATTTTTTATATCTTACAAATAAACTTCTTATGACTATATTTAACTTATATAGTATATTTTCATTTAAAATTTATTATAAATCAAACACAACTTTATACTAGTCAACACAAATTTTGAAAAGATAAACAAGATTACTAAACCCTTAGCCAACCCAACCAAAAGAAAGAGAGAAAAGGCCCATATCAATAAAATTAGAGATGAAAAAGGAGTCATCACCACAGACAGCTTAGCGATCCAGAGAATCCTTAAGGACTGTTTTGAAAAAGGATATTCCAATAAATTGCCAAATCTAGGGTTCTCACTAAATTGCTGAGTCTGGCCTCAAACCTGCAATCCTCTTGTCTCAGCCTCCCAAGTACTGGGCTTACAGGCATGCACCACCAAGCCCGGTTCAGGTCTCTCCTTCTTAAGAACCACCAGCAGTTGAAGACCAGGGCAGGGATGTCAGAGTCTCTCAGAAACCAACCAGCTCCGTCAGAGAGATGCATAGAGGAGGGGACGGGTAAAGGACATGCCCTGGTCACATACAGACAGCTGCAGTGGGAATGGAAGCAATTCTTCTATGTGGAGTCGCCCTATGTCCCAACACTGTCTGTCCTCCCCAGAACTAGATAGACAGGGACCGTAGCCCTTCCTCCCTGGTACCCGAGTTGCCATTTCCTTTACAAGTAGCTCAGCCCTGCCACGGAGCCCTGGTGCTCAGACATGTGTGCTCCGGGGTGAACTGGAGAAGGAAGGGTTCAGTGAGGTGGAGAATGGAGGGGTGCGCTGCTGTGGACATCCTCTTGCCACGGTCTGAATGTTGGTCTGTCCCCGATTCATGAACTGAAACCTTAACCCTAAGGTGGTGGTATCATGAGGTGGGGCCTTTGGGAGGTGAGTGGGTTTGGGGAATGACACCGTCATGAATGGGATTCGTGCCCTTATCATAAAAGAAACCCATGTCTCTGCCGCCATGCGAGGTCACGGTGAGGAGTTTCTGAACCAGGAAGCGGGCCCTCAGACACCCAGTCTGCTTTGATCTTGGACTTCCCGGCTTCCAGAGCTGTGAAAAGGAAATTCCTGTGTGCTAAGCCTCCCGGTTTGTTACGTAGATACAGAAGCCCAGAAGAGACATACACGGTGGATTCATCAGGGACTATTTTGAAAAAGTCCTAGCCTGTTGCTTCCTGGTCACCGATGGAATCTCGACACTTCTCCAGTCATACACGGGGCTACTCTCACTTGGAAGCATGTCACAGTGCAGATTCCAGACGTGCTTGGTAGGGACAAATGTATTCTGTTACCACAGCTAGAGACGTCATGGTGGAGGGCAGATGCTAGAGGACCCTGCTCACCAGGCTTGCATCAGACACACAAGAATCTGGTCTGTGGGGGAGACCTGCTCCCCAGGCACATCTAGAGTCCCAGAGAGCCAGCGGAGAGACCTGGTAGGAAACAATCAAAAGATAACTGTGCAGCCCACAGAGCAGCACTGGGTCTCCCAGGCCCCAAGGCCTGTGACGGCACCCGCACCACCCCAAACATCTGGGACCTGGACAGCCACTGGGAACTCTTAAGGACAGGGAAGTGGTTTGCACAAAGGACTTTCCTCTTCAATCAGGTGACATCAGGACTGGGCCCCAGGCTGCCTCGTCCACCAGACAGTCCAACGCATTAGGAAGCCGGGTGCGGTGGCGCACACCTGTAATCCTAGCACTTGCGAGGCTGAGACAGGAGGATCACATGTTCAAGGCCAGCCTCAGAAACTTAGCGAGGCCCTCTGCAACTTAGTGAGACCCTGTTTCAAAATACAAAATAAGAAAGGGCTGGGGTGTAGCTCGGAGGTAGAAGGCCCATGGGTTCAATCCCCAGTACCACACACACACACACACACACACACACACACACATACACACACACACTAATCAATCAATTAATCAATTAAGCAGTGGGAGAGGCTTTGTTGGGATGGTATCTCTGCAGTGCTTTGCAGATACGTTACCACAGGATTACAAGAGCCCTCCCACATGTGACACCTAGAAGTTAAGAAATGCACAAACAAATTAAAAGAAGGTGTGGCCGCGGAGGGAGAGAAGGAGCACGGATTCTGCACTTCAGGGAGGAAAAGGAAAACAGGAATGAGTCTTCTTTTATGCGTGAAATCCTAATGACACGTTTTCCCTTCTCCAAACCTAGACGGGCACTAGATGGGGGGGGGGGCTCCCATGGCATCGATGTCTTTTTCTGTCTAATGGTGAGTGCTCTGCCCCTTGATCTAGCAACGTTACACATCAGCGCGCAGGCCCACGATCTCAGAACTGAGTTCCAGCCAGAAGACTCTGACCCTGGTTAATCATTATCCAGGACCTACAAACACTGCCATCCTGTGTAACTTCACACGCAGACACCTTCCTCCTTCCATCTCTGTGCCTCTGACGTGCTGTTTCACTTGTATTCCCTTAAATTGCCAGTGCTTTGCCTTTAGAGAATGAATTTATATTATTATTTTTTTCTTTTTTTTGCGGTACTGGGGATTGAACCCAGGGGCATTCTACCTCCAAGCTACACCCCCAACCCTATTTTTTATTCTTTATTTTGAAACAGGGTCTCGCTAAGTTGCAGAGGGCCTCACTAAGTAGCTGAGGCTGACCGCGAACCCGGATCCTCCTGTCTCAGCCTCCCAAGTACTGGGATTACAAGGGTGCACCACCACGCCCGGCTTGAATTTATATTATTAAGTCTACTTGATTGTGTTTTTGTTCAGTTTTGTTTGCTACTGAAAATTGAACCAAGGTGCATTTTACCTCTGGGCTCCACCTTAATCCCTTCTTATATACTTTTTTATTTTGAAACAGAATCTCACTAAGTTGCTGAGGGTGGCCTCGAAGCTGCAATCCTCCTGTCTCAGCCTCCCAAGTACTGGGTCCACAGGTGTGCACCACCATACCTGGCTTTGATTGTGTTTTTTAATTTAAGAGTCTTAGTTAAAATATCTTCGTTAAAAACATAGCAGCAACATTTCAAATTATCGTAAAACATTTTATCCTCTGCTTCCCTCTTGTCTAGTTCTGCCCTAGTCATCCAGAAGGGTTTGGACTTCAAATTCTCTTCAGGCAGATACATCCACCAGCCGACATCCATGGAAGAGCCCTGTCAGTTACTGTTCACTAGGCCAAATCCTACAGTCGCCAATTCATAAACTGGTCACCTCCCTAGTAAGAAGGCAAAGAAAGCAAAGAGGAATTCATCTCAGAGTGAACACACAGCAGGTAGACAGCAAAGACAAATGCAAAATCAAAATTACCTGTTAAAAGTTTACCCATAAGTATGTACAAATATTACATGACAATTTTTTAAAGTTTACTTTACAATGAAGTTTAGAAGTTCTCTCATCTTATTAACTGAGAGCCAAGAGACTCTAGGTTACGTTTTATATTTTTATTCTAGGTTATATTCTATATACTTTATATTTTTATAAGATTATGTTGAATTCTTCTGAGGGGGGGGAAGAAATTCTAGTCTGGTATAGCTCTTCCTAGATTCCTAGGTTTATAGCCAACTTAAAACTAAACATTTTTTACTTTTCTTCCTTTATTTGATTCTACACATAAAGAGACTTTACATTTGCTACTAAAGAAATGTCAAAGCATAGAAATTTTAGATATATTAAAAGAAGACAGCAATATACCTCCTCTAATTCAGAATATATCTTCTGCCCTTTAAATACCAATAGAACATTTTTTTGCCTTCTACTCTAATGGATAATTTCCAAATTATAAAACTTTACATTAGTACTACTTTTCAAAAGACTTAATATCAAATATAAATATAACTGTTTTTATTATAAATATAATTTGCTAATTTTCAAGAGACTTAAAATTAAATATAAAAATAACCATTTTTATTATAAATATAATTTGTCTTAGTCAATTTTGTGTTGCTGTAACAAAACAACCTGAGGGCAGGTAACTTTAAGGTAAAGAGATTCATTTGGCTCAGGATTCTGGATTCTGGTGGCCGGAAGGTCCAAACAGCATGGCACGGGCATCCTGGCAAGGGCCCCCTGGCTGTATTACAACATGGCGGAGAAACAGAAAGAGAACAGGCTGCCTGTCGAGGGTCCAGCCAGCAGGCTGGCCTCGCTTTACAACAACCCGTGTTTGCATGAACTGATACAGTCTCAGGAGACCTGACCCACACCTGAGCCAGCATTCGTCCATGCATGAGGGAGGAGCCCCTCGTTCCCTCCCTCCAGGCCCACATCTCACAGGCTCCACCACCTGAGCACTGCCACGGCCGGCACCAAGCTACCAGCTCATGAAACTGTGGGGAACAAACCACACTCAACTCAAAGCACAGCAATAATTAAGTATATCTTATTCTTTCATTCCACATTGACAGCAATATCATCATCATCATCATCATCATCATCATCATCATCATTGCTAGGGATTGAACCCAGGGGCATTCTACCTCCAAGCTACACCCCTAGCCCTATTTTATTTTGAAACAGGGTCTCACTAAGTTGTAGAGGGCCTCACTAAGTTGCTGAGGCTGGCTTTACACCTGCAATCCTCCTGTCTCAGCCTCCCAAGTACTGGGATTACAGGCGTGCGCCACCACTCCCTGCTAGCAATATTATTTTTAAAGTTACTTCAGATTGAGTTTGCTATGACTAATCTTTTCTATGCAAAACCCTCAGACTCTTCTTTGTTTGAAAATCTCCATCCAAAGACATAAAACATTATCTTTTATGAATTACATATTGCACCAGGACCAATCACAACTGTTCAATGACTTGGTTAAATATTAAGAATGAAATTCTGAACCTGCCGGCCCTCTGACTTTCTGGGCCTCCAGACAGTAGAGTTCACAACAATGAGTGGCCAGGTCCAAAGACTCAACCGTGTAAGTCTCAGGGACAACGAGCTATTAAAACAAGCCCAGATAACAGGAAAACGCTTTCTGCCCATCAGATGTGTGGAGAGGCACAATTCAGGAAACACTTTTTTTCAGGATGAAAGCAAAAATATAATTAGGCTTGTTCTAAGAATTGGCTCAAGTTTTTCTCTTATGCTGTGGTTTCTCTTAAAACCAATCCTTCTTAACATGGTCTCCTGGCTCATATTAAATTGTAGATTTAAATCCAACAAGCAGCTATAATGGTCTATCAACTGGGTTGGGGGAGGACAAGGAACACTTGCTTGCTTCACTAAATGAACTTATTTTTTGGTAAACATTGCCTTTGAGGCTTAAAGAATGCCATTGTAAATGAGTATCTCCTTCTTTATCTGTTTACCAACAGAAATAGAAAAAAGCGTAAAGCTAACTTATTATGTTTGAAATAAGAAAAATGAATAAGCAAAATGATAACAATAGTTATGAATGTTTAAAAGAAAAATTATCCTTATAGCCCATATATAACAATCATTTCGTCTTCCATAGCTTTCCACCTTCTTTTCTATAGTTAACATAAATGCAAGTTTATATTATGCTTTTTGCATTTAAAAGACCTTTTTATATCTTTTTCTTTTTTGGTACTGGGGCTTGAACTCAGGGGCATTCTACCTCCAAGCTATACCCCAGCTTTTTGAATTTTTTATTTTGAAGCAGGGTCTCATTAAGTTACTGAGGGTCTCACTACATTGCTGAGGCTGGCCTTGAACCTGTGACCCTCCTGTCTCACTCTACCATACCTGGGATTACAGGTGTGTGCCACTGCACCTGGCTTGCCTTTTTCATTTAAAATCATCAAAAACATTTGCACAGATATCGACCGATGGACTTTCTGCTTCTTGCATGACTGTCACTTGCCTCTACTAGACATTCTGCTCGCCGCTGGGGTTTTACTGTTGTGGATGGGGATGTAATCAACTTTCCCATGCTTATAGATCAGATGTGTCCACCAGGAATTGATAACCTTTCCTCAGGGTGGCCATCGCAGTGAGCCTATTTGTGACTCTATGTGTGTGTGCATGTGTGTAGTGTGATATTAATTTGGACAGACTTTGATGTCCCTTCCATCCTTCAATTCTGTGATGGCCTCCATCACTAAAAATCCTCAGGTGTGTCACCTGGATGCCAGTTACCCTTCCGAGTTCAAACCAGGGGCAGAGTTGTTCAGATCTAATCAGGGCTCTCAGGGATGTCCAGGTCAGGAACACAAAATCAGGGCATAAGATGCTCTACCAAACACTCAAAGATGCCTCTGCTGGGCACTTAAGATGGAGCATCCTAAATGGTGTACTGAGCTGAAGTCTAAGCTTCAGAGGTCTGTCGCTGATCCAGGCTCTCTCTGGGCAAAGTCCAACGTTTTGAAAAGGTCGCCTTGATGATTTGTCCCCAGCAGATCAGGAAGACATAAATAAGAGAGAAACTCAAGTATGGAATGGAAGCCAGGGCTATGCTGAGGCTGCGAGGTGGGAGGATTCACATAGAAAACTTGCTTTTGGACTTGATTATGACAGGCTGAGATTTGATCCTCTGTGAAACCCAAACAGCCCTGAGCTGGACTCTACAGGCAGCAAGGACCGGCTATGTTTGTCCTGCTGAGCAACTGTCTTAGCCTGAGGAAGCTATAAACAGCCCAAGATGTCTCATGTTACTTTAGTTCATTTAATCCTCACAACTACCCCAGCTACGGAGGGGTTTCCTAAAGTGTTTGCTGTAACACCCATTCATCTACACTCATCATGTTGGCAATTAATTAAACACATCTTCGCCGATGAATCTGGATTCTACCTGGAAAAAGGAGGAAAAGGAAAACTCATGCTCATCCATACTGCTACCCCAGGGAACTGCGAGAGTCCATCAGATTATGAAATCCAGAGAGACTCATACATTTTCTAGACTAATACATTTTTCTAGAAAGATGAATACATTTACATCTCATCAGCAGTGAGATCAGAACCAGATTTGTTTTGCAAAGAAAAACCTGGATGCCACATGGGGGTAAATTAGAGAGTAGATCAGAGAAAGGAAGAATTGTTGAGAGACTGTTATCTTCTGTTCTACCCCCTCTGTCCAAGCCTAGTGTCTTGTTGTGCACTGGCCCCAGGACATTTACATCACCCATATGAATCTCATACTTGATATATCAAAATGCGGGCTTGTCATTATTCTCAGGAAATCATTTGCCCCTTGGACTTCCTTATCTGCATCTGTATCAGTGAGGGTTCTCTAGAGTAACCGAACTCACAGACTATGTTTATGGTAAAAGGGGACTTATCAGATCATCTTACAGTCTAATGTGGTGTTGTCCCAAGCGGCCACCTGCACATGGAAATCTATAGGAACCAGCAGCTGGCCAAGCGGTCCAAGAGCTGGAGTCTCAGAATAAGAGCAACCAATAAAGTAGTCCCAGTCCAAGATGGAAAAGCCAGGAAACTCTCTGGAGAAATGTTGGTGAAAGTCCAGTTCAAAGAGCAGAAGGGTTGAAGGCCGACTCCCAGGTGAGATCAGACACACTTTTCTCAGGAAGAGCCACGCCTCCCTCCGTGCAGCTTTCTCCTTCTTATCCACGTCCCATGCCTATCAGGACAGTGCTGCCCACATTCAGGGCAGGACTTCCCCCTCAATCTGCCATTCCACAAACCAATCATCTGATCAACACACCTAAAGTCATATAATCTTAGGTGTTTCATAATCCAGTCGAGTTGAAAATACAGATTAACCATCACAGTGCTGATGGCAACATAGATCATTCTCTTAATCATGAAATCTCAAATCCTTGAAATCATGTTGGGCCCGTTTCTCCCTTGTTTTATCCTCGCTCTCAATCTCTCTGCAAAGCCTCCTATACTTTCATAATCAGGGTCTTTATGTCAGCTCCCACTGTCCACAGAACTTCCCCAAATTTAACACAAATTTCGAAGGGGTGCTGCTTCTATCCATGGACTGTGGGAGTCAGAAAGAGGAAATTTGCAATTAGAGAGCTACAAAATACACCCCAAACTCACAACCCAGCCTTCCCTTCCATATTTACCACCTTTGCTACTTTGACTGTATTTTCCTTGATGTTTATTCCAACTGACTTCATGAGAGGACAGTGAAGGAATGGGAAGGAATATGAGAGAATAGAAGGGAATATCCCTCATAACTGACATTGACTACAGGACCAAATTAATCCAGGGACTTTCTGCCTGAAGTACATATGTTTTCCTATCAATGCTTTAGCCCTACAACTATTGAGTATTTAGAATGTATTTTGGCATTGTTTTAAGTTCTTTACACCTTGACTCATTTAATCCTCATATCATCACTGTAAGTAAGGTACTATTATTATTCTTACATTATTGATGAGGAAACCAAGGAGCAAGTAATTGCAAAGTTGCCTGTCATCATATAGCTGGTAAATAACGAAAGGGAAATTTGAGTCAAAATCCAGGAGTCCAATTCCAGGGCTCTGTGCTCAAGCACCATGACACTGCACTAGTTCCTGAGATTGGCCCAAGTCTCACTGTCTCTCCTCTGACCTCCTTTAACCCTCAGGCTCCCTCACTTCTGGCTTCCTTGTCTACCTGTCTGCACGGCCACACTTCATTCACAACTGATTCCCCACCCTTTCCTTGACCATCTGGACTCTCATAGCAGCTGTCTCAGGCAGCATTCTCACTGCTGTGATCCAAAACAACCAACCACCCGACTTAGAGGAATGAAGATTTATTTGCTCACAGTTCTGAAGATTTCAGAGGTTCAGTCCATGTCAGGCCAGGTCTGGGGAGCTCAGGGCATGGCAGCAGGAAGCAGAGAGAGGGAGAAAGGAAGGCTCTGCTCTCACATCATGGAGTTTAGAAAAGAGAGAGAGAGAGAGAGAGAGAGAGCGAGCATGCACGGGGGAGGAGAGACCATCTATAATCCCCAAGGTCACACTTCAACCAAGCCCCACCTCCAACATGGCTGCCTTGTTTCCATGAGGGCTAGGGGAACATCCAGATTCCAAACCATCACAGCAGTTTATCTGTTATGGTACTTTCTATTTTCTACTCTGTATAATCTGTGCATGTCCTCCAGCCCAGGAGGTTTTTCCAAGTATTTCTAGGTGTTCAAAGTAAAGATGCTGCCGGGCCTGGTGGCGCACTCTTGTAATCCAAGTACGTGGGAGGCTGAGATAGGAGGATCGCAGGTTTGCGGCCAACCTCAGCTACTTAGTAAGGCCTCCACAACTTAGTGAGACCCTGTTTCAAAATAAAGAATAAAAAATAGGGCTGGAAGTGTAGATCGAAGGTAGAATGCCTGTGGGTTCAACCCCCAGTACCACACACACAAAAAAAACCAAAGTAAAGATACCACTACCACTCAGAGCCCAGCTGGCCAGTCTGCACAGACAAGGTCTCCCTCCTGAGGTGACTCCATATTCTCCAGGACCCTTCCTGGCTCAGGGGTTCCCTGCCCGGCCCCAGGTAGCTGCAGTGAAATGGGGAGCAGGAGCCTCTGCCCTTGATCCATTCATCCACTGTCTCCATAGACCCTGGGGCTTACTAGGTACCACCTGCCACTCTGGCCCTCGGGATGCAGATGTGACCATAGCAGGAAGAAAATCCCTGCCTTAAGAACTTTAATTTGGCCAAGAGAGTCAGATAATTACTATGGGGATAAGAAAATGACATGGTGCTTTAGAAGAAGTAAGTGTCACAGACAGCAGTGAGTCAGAGAGGGGGATGGAAATCCTGGGGGGGAGGATGTTGCAACTTTGAGTGAAGCCAGGATGGGCCTGTCAGAGAAAGTGATGCTTGAGCACAACTGACAGGTACGGAGGGAAACTGCTCTGTGGATATTACAGGGAAAGGGAAGAGCCAGTGCCAAGCATGGAGAGGGAGCCCCTGGGGTCCAGAGGAGCTGAGGATACAGGGGAGAACAGGGATGGCCTCACACGCCTGGTAAGAGCTCCTACTGTGAGATAAATGGGCTGTCACCATAGGGATATGAGCCCAACAGTGACAGGATGTGACCTGTATTTAAAAGGGTGACTTCTCAGAAAGCAAAAGGTCAAATGTTTTCTCTCATGTGAAAGCTAGGGAGTAATTGGGATACAAGAGGGACTTTAGATAAAGGACGAGAAACCCCCAGGGAGTGGTGGAGGGGGTCTAGGGGAGGATGGTGGGGAAGGGGAGGGAGAATCAATGAAGGAAACACTTCCACTGACGTTACACATTAAATTACCAATACCAACCTCAATATCATGTATGGGGGGAGGGGGAGGGAGCCAGGAGGAAGCTCACCAAGTGCTGTGTGCATGTATGTCACTATCACTCTGAACAACATTATGATGTGAGGCTACAATGCACAAATAAAAGTACATTTAAAAAATAAAATAAAGTCGTGCGTGGTGGTACACGCCTGCAATCCCAGTACTTGGGAGGCTGAGACAGGAGGATCACAGGTTTGAGGCCAGCCTCAGCAACCTCATGAGGCCCTCTGCAACTTAGTGAAACCCTGTTTCAAAATAAAAATAAAATAGGGATAGGGGTGTAGCTCAGAGGTAGAATGCCTCTGGGTTCAATCCCCAGTACCACAAAAAATAAATTAAATTAAATTAATAGTTAAATAAATAAATAAAAGGGTGACTTCTAGGCCGCAGTGTGTTACCACTTAACGGGGGTGGTCATGAATACAAAATAAGACCAGTCAGCCCTGTGGTACTTCTGCAGCCATGGCCAGCTGTGAACGTGTAGGCAGAGCACAGTTTGGATTTGCTAAAACAGTACAAAGGAGGGAGAGTGGGAAGGAGGTGGAGGGTGCAGGATCCCGCAGAGGACTTGCAGGGCGTGGCTAGGACCTCAACACAGATGAGGTTAGACACACAATTCCTCCAACTTGCGCTTAGATTCTTCTTTTCCTCCTAGATCCAGACAAGTGTCTTGACCCAGAGACGAAGTCTAGTGCAGCTTACAAAGGGGCACTTGGGATTCCCAGCTCCCGCCAGGTGACTGCATTTTGCTGCAGGGTAGTTCATGCGCTTATCCTCACAGGTTCAATTTCCCCCACAAGACCGCATGTGTGAAAGGCAAGAGCACTATTTTTTATCTATCTGTTTCCTCAGAAGCTGAGGGTCTCAGCCCTGACTGGGCTAGACTCCTAGGAAGACTTCAAGAATCGTGACGTCCAGCCCACCTCTACAGCCAGGACACAACTGGCCTGAATGTGGCCTAAGTGTTGGGCTCTTCAACACCCCTGGCAGTTCTAATAGACACCAAGGTTGGAAGTCTCTGGAACAGATTAAATGCAGTGCCTGGCACACAGAAGATATTTGATAAGTAACTGTTGGAAAAGATTAATGAATGGGCCGGGACAGCAGGCAACAGCTGGCTAGCTTCCTAACCTCAGGTAGATGTCCCCAAGTCATTACAAACACTGCCTCCTGAAAAATTAAACTTCTCGGAATTCTAATTTCAACTTCTGCCTCAAAACCTTTCAGTATTTCTTTCATTATCTGCAACGAGGTCTCCCATCCCTTGGTCCATGGACTGGACTATCTAAAGAACTTTAGAATATTGTAGATTCTAGGGCTCTCATGTTTCTGTGTCATCACAGAGATACAGGCATCTGCATTTCCAAAGCTCTCCCCGGGGATCCTAGCACACTACTAGGAAAGACACTACCAATCTACAAAATAAAATCCAAGCCACTTCCCAAGCCTGTCAAATTCCACTACACTATGTCACCATTTGATTTAATATTCCTTTAAAAAAATCTGAAGAACTCTAAGCCTTCTACCTCAGGAAAGGAAACCACGCCCTGGGCTCGCAGTGTCTCTCCTACCTTTGTTCACACTGCACCTTCTCCTGGTCAGACCTTTCATCCCTCTGTGCCCAGGCCACAGCGCACCTGTTTTTCTGGGCCTGGCTCAAAGCCAGCTACTTCCCCACAAAGCCTTCCAGATTAGTAGAGCCCCGTGATGTAACCCATCTCTGCCCAACTAAAGTATCACATGTTGATAGAACTACTGCCTTTGGTTTAACTTGTTATGAAAGTGTGTGTTGTTTGTCTAACAGAATGAACAACTCCTAGAAGATCAGGATTCAATCCTAACTATCCCCGCAGGACAGTGAGTGCCTGGAGGAGTCTGCCATGTGTACCAGATTCTCCTGAGCACTTACTGGAGCCTTTTTGTTTTTAATTTTCACAATGTAACTATCATGAAATGGCTTCAGATACCTTTTAGGAAAGACACAGCTGTTTGTAAAATGAAACTGTGAAGATAAAGGTAAGCTGGGTTTTGTTTGTGCTGTTCCCAATGCCTCTCTTGCATTTATTACTATTGACAATGCACCTCAGAGAAGCTAACCTACCTTAGCTACTGCAATAAAATCATCTTTAAGAAGCAAACATGATTTCCACTGGGTTTTATGTACCTCTTTGTTTTAGAATCCCCTTATGTGGTACTAGTTAACACATATTTTATTTCCACTTATGGATAATTATACTTTCTGCTTCTATAATCCAAATAATGTGGCCAGTATTTTTCATTTCCGATTCTCCTAAAGTTTCTAAAGAATTTTAGAGGATTTTATTGACCAACTGTTCCTTGGTGCTCCACTGTAATAATAAACTTGTGTTTAGGAGCTTAGCAGGATTTATAAATGTCTAACTTCTTAGTTGTGACAGAATAAAAAAAAATGCCCAATTCAAAGACTTTTAGTGTCATAATGGGAAAAACATATTACACATCACTATTTACCCGGGGGCAGCTTGGGAACCAGATCTCTGTTTTATAGTGAGGATTTCAGAGGAAGTTTTGCTGCATTAAATGCTACTATACACAAAACATGTATAGATCTCTTTCTATTCTATCTGTTTCAAAGTCAATATTTGCAATTTATTAGAACTCTTGTGAGAACGGGAACATACTTTTCTCGTTTGGGTTTATCTTGCTCAGTGCCTGGTGCAGGCCTGGTCATAGCAGGAGTGTGGGCATGGGCTGGCTCGCCAATCGCTAGGTGTTGGCAGGTGGGGCCGCAGGAAGGAGCCACAGGGACAGAGCGAGTGCCTGGGGACCGTGATCATCTCAAGTGCCAGAGACTTGCATTTTACAGACAGGCAGTCAATTACCAATTGGCCTGGCCATCACTGGCTTCAACATATTTGTATATTTGTGTGGAATTTGAAAGAAGAATATTATATATAAATTGAGAAATTTGGAGTCTAAGCATTTACCAACTAACTATGGAGGGGAGAAAACTCTGTGTGTGCATGTATGTGTTTGTATGTGTGTGTGTGTGCATGTGAATGACTGTGTATGTATATGTATATGTTTATATTTGTATGTGTGTAGATGTGTGAATGTATACATGTGTTTCTATGTGTGCAAGTGTGTGTGTATTATCTACTTGTGTCTATGGGCATACATACATGTGTGTATATGTGTATGTATATGTGCATGCATGTTTAATCGCTAGTCAGGAGTTCTGCTTTGCTTAGTATAAAGAAGCTTAGGATCTGCAAGTTGGGCCCAGATGGCCTTGTTAAAAGGGGAAGACTAGCCAAGGTGCAGGAGGCTGGAGGAAGCTTCCCGTGAAAGAGTCCAGACAGCAAGATGGCTGACTTTTAAAATAATGTCTAATATCCAATTTTTGGGGGGTACTGGGGATGAACCCAGGGGCATTCTACCTCCGAGCTACACCCCCAGCCCTATTTTTTATTCTTTATTTTGAAACAGGGCCTCACTAAGTAGCTGAGGCTGGCCATGAACCTGGATCCTCCGGTCTCAGCCTCCCAAGTACTGGGATTACAAGCGTGCGCCACCACGCCCAGCTCTAATATCCAATTTTAATCTCCACACTTTGCTGTGATACAAGCCTCCCCACTTCACCATCAAAGCTCCCATGGTCTGCCATGAAGAAATTAGCCTGGCTTGGGTCTTATATCTGCACAGAAATACATCATCAAATCCAGGATGACAGTGTGCAAAAATCAAGCAAAGGATAAAGATCGCAGCCACGTTCCAAGTGTGCAGGGCAGTGGGGAAGAGAGCAGCTAAGGTTTAATAAGAGTGACTGGATCCACGGCCCAGCAGCACAGGGTTGGAGGCCAGTGTGGTGTGGGCCATGTCAACATTCAGGATTGTGCAGAAAAGCTGGTGCCTTGGTCAACATCCTCACTGCTGTAATCCAAAACAACGGACCATGCAACCTAGAGGAAGAAATGTTTATTTGCACACAGTGTTTGGGAGATTTAGAGGTTCAGTCCATGTTGGGTGGGTGTGCAGAGCTCAGGGCATGGCAGTGGGAAGTGGAGAGAGTGAGAGAGAAAGGGCTCTGCTCTCACATCATGGAGGCCGGAAGCAAGCGAACAAGCAGGGGGAGGAGAAGAGCTTATATAATCCCAAGGCCACACCCCCAGGGACCCCTCCTTAGCAACCAAGCCCCAGTTCCAACCTTGCTGCCTTGTTTCCATGAGGGCTAGGGGGACATTCTAAATCCAAACCATTACAGCTGGGAAGGACTTTTAACAAATGGGAATAGGGAGTCTCAGACCATCTTATCAACACCTTGAAGGCAGGTGACCTCATGTTTCTTCTGGGCTCCAAATGTCTATCTTCTCCCTTGAAGTCCTGACCACCCAGGGCCTCTAAGTGTCACATCACAGAACCATGATTTTAGAAATGAAAGGCCAGTCTCTTCCCAGGCCTATGATGAGGCAAACACTCCAGACAGAAGATCTTTTGTGATCTTATGAAAGGTTCCCAAGTTCTCTGCTATCTGAACAAGTGCTTTTTGCCCAGTTTATGTCCACTCTGTTAGTCAACAGAAAGAAGGGCTTCCCCAGAGTTTTAGATCTTTCTATTATGATCCTCAATAACCCTTAATGATTCATTCATTTGTTTAATAAATGTGCACTTAGTGTCTACTATGAGCCAGATATTGTTCTATTTTTTTCTTTTGCGGTACCGGGGATTGAACCCAGGGGCATTCTACCTCCACGCTACACCCCCGGCCCTATTTTTTATACTTTATTTTGAAACCGGGTCTCACAAAGTTGCGGAGGGCCTCACTAAGGAGAAAGAGAGAGAGAGACAGGGAGAGAGAGAGAGAGAGAGAGAGAGAGAGCGCTGAGGCTGGCTGCGAACCCGGATCCTCCGGTCTCCGCCTCCCAAAGTACTGGGATTACAAGCGTGCGCCACCACGCCCGGCCCCCAGATATTGTTCTAAATACTACTGATAAAACAAAAGCAGTGCCTTCCCAAAAGGAGCTCAAATCCAGAGCAATAAATCTAGCCTGTTTCATTAAAACTATCAGGTAAGTTTATAAAAAGAAAGACTCCATGAACTCACCCAAACTTCCTATATCAGGAACCTCCTTTTGACTGCTATACTTTGGATTTGTTAACAGGCAAGAGTGAATGGGTAGAGGAATGAAAGCAGACCAAATAGGGGAAGTAGAAAGGGAAGAACCCCAGGACCACATTCCTGGAGCTGAGGCTACAACCTGTCGCCTGAGCCCTGGCTGAGTTCAGGCTAGGGCTTTGCAAAATTCTGCTCATTAACCACAATGAGGTAGCACTTTGTTCCTGCTAAGATGGCATAATCAAAATGATAGAAAATAACAAGTGTTGGCAAGGACGTGGAGAAACTGGATCCTTCAAAACTGCTGGTGGGAATGGGAAACGGGATAGATGCTATAGAAGACAGACTAGCAGTTCCTCAAAAAGTTAAACATAGAATTACCATATGACCCAGCAATACCACTCATATTGAAGAGAACGGAAACACATGCCCACATAAAAAATTTGTACAGGAATGTTCATAGCAGTGATATTCATAATAGTCCAAATGTGGAAATAACTCAAATATCTAACTAATGAATCAATAAACAAAGTGTTGTATATCCATGGGATGGAATATTATTCAGCCATAAAAAAGGAATGACGTAGTAATACAAACTATAACAGGGATGAACCTTTATGAAACATGTTAAGTAAAAGAAACAAGGCACAAAAGGCCACATGTGATCCCACTATACAAGTGTTCAGAAGAGGCAAATTCATAAAGAAACAAAGCAAATTAGGTAAATTAGTGGCTTCCAGGAGTTGGGGGAAGGTGGGACAGGGAGGACTGCCAATGGTAGAGGGTTTCTTCTCATGGTGACAGAAAGGTCCTAAAATTAGAGAGGTATTTTTACACAACCTTGTAAATATGCAAAAACCACAGAATCCTACACTTTAAAAGGGTAAATATTATGGCATATTAAGCTACTTCTCAATTAAAAAATATGTATTAAAATGTATCATGGCATGATAAAAATAATTTTATGTCCATTCTATGAGAGAGAGAGAAGCAATAGATGATAGATGGAGGAAAGAAAGTTCTTAAATTATAAACGCATAGATTTTTTTTTTTTGGTACTGGGGATTGAATCCAGAGGCATTCTACCTCCGAGCTATACCCCCATCCCTTTTTTGTTTGTTTGTTGTTTTTGAAACAGGGTCTTACTAGGTTGCTGAGAGTCTTGCTAAGTTTCTGAGGCTGGTCTTGAACCTGTGATCCTCCTATCTCAGCCTTCCAAGTACTGGGATTACAGGCACATGCCACCACACCTGGCTGAACTCATATTGAGAGCAAGGATTATGTCTTACTTATCTTTGTAAGCTCAGGAGTCATTATGCTTTCTAGACCATGTACTAAACCCTGTGCATCTGTTAAGATGCTTCACAGTATCAATTCAAGAAAATACAACTCAAACTCACCTAAATAATAGAGGAATCATTGGTCCATTTGAAAAAATTCAGATTTAGACTGCAGGTAAGGCTTGGTCACCAAAGACCCAATTTCCTTCCCTTTTGCAATTCTGCGCTTGTTAGGCAACTTCCACCAGTGACTAGATTCCTTCTGGCTCCTATGATGACCTCTGGTAGTTCTTAAAGCTGAAAGCTTCCTCGTTAACATTCCTGGTAGTTACTCAAGTCCAGGAAGTGATAACCGTGGGTCTCTACCAGGCCGACTTTGGTCTCACCCCATAATAAAGTGAATCACCGAATTCAGGAGAACCTGCCAAAGAATAAAGCGAAGAAACAAAGCCGAGCTATGTTCTTCCCAGCCTAAGAGAGCTACTCACTAAAAAACTGGTTAAAAGTGGCTGGGGTTGCAGCTCCGCGGTACAACAACAACGCCTGCTTCACATGTAAGTCCCCGGTATGATCCCCAGCGCACGCCTGCATGCACGCACACACCACCAGCAACACCATCACCAACAGCATCAAAGGGAAAGATACATAGGCATAAAGGGACATCTAGTCCATATTAGGGAGAAAGTCTAGGTTTTAAAGTATTCATTAGCTGGGGTAGAAGGAATTGATGGCTCGTGTGTGCGTGCGTGCATGGGTGTGTGCGTGCGTGCGTGCGTGTGTGTGTTACTGGAGAGGAACCCCAGGGGTGTTCTATCTCTGAGCTACACCCCCAGCCCTTTTTATTTTCTGTTTTGATACAGGGTCTTGCTAAGTAGCTGAGACTGGCCTCGAACCTGCGATCCTCCTGTCTCAGCCTCCCAAGTACAGGGATTACAGATGTGTGCCACCATGCCCAGCTTGATGGCTCCTTTTGATGGCTCATTTCAAAAATGTATATGACAAAGTGGGAGCACAGATTTCAAAGAGATCTTAGGTCAGATACTTCAGCCCCTGTCTGACGCACTCAGCAGGCACTTTCTACACAAACAATCAAGGCTTGGCGATTTTCTTTTTTTTAGCATGGTAAGCATTTATTATTGAAACCCATGAGGGTCCATCCCTGGATACTGTGTGGAGCCACATTCGCCAACATGATGACTCTCTGTCAGCAAGAAGAATGAAGAGATAGCCGCCGCAGAGGTAACAACACGCACTGACTCTCCTCTCTGGGAAGGCTTTTGAACACATGAATGAATAAAACAGTAAGGGCCACCTTGACAGTGGTGTACAGAGAAAGACAAGTAGGCAAACCCAGAACCGGGATGCATGGAAAGGCCTCTGCCACTCGGAAAGGGTTCTGTAAGCAAGAGACAACTTTAAAAAAATGCCAGGAAGGCCGGGCGTGGTGGCGCACGCTTGTAATCCCAGTACTTTGGGAGGCGGAGACCGGAGGATCCGGGTTCGCGGTCAGCCTCAGCTCTCTCTCTTTCTCTCTCTGTCTCTCTCTCTCTCTCCTTCTCTCTACTGAGGCCCTCCGCAACTTCGTGAGACCCGGTTTCAAAATAAAATATAAAAAATAGGGCCGGGGGTATAGCGCGGTGGTAGAACGTCCCTGGGTTCAATCCCCGGTACCGCAAAAAATAAATAAATAAATAAAAGCCAGGGAGATCTTGAGTCATCTATCTACTGTATTAGCCCATTTCTCTTACTATAACTAAACACCTGAAATGGGCTAACCTTGCAAAGCAAAAAGGTTTATTTACTCACACTTTTGGAGATTCAAGGACAAGGCGTTGGCTGGGTCCTGGTGAGGTCCGCCTGGCAGATGGTGGATGATGTTAGAACAGCAGGGCACGTGTGGGAGGAAAACATCACATTTCTAAACAGGAAGCCAGGGGAGGCTCGGTTTCCACAATCCCTGTTGAGGGCACACCCTCAGAGCCCTAGGGACCTCACACGAGGCCCCACCTCTCAAAGTTCTCACCCCCCCCAGTACCACCACCTGGAGAACAAGCTTTCAACACTTGAACCTCTGGGGAGGCATGCTTAAATTATATCCAAGCCATGGCAGCCATTCATAATTCATATTCTACCGTGTGTGTGTGTGTGTGTGTGTGTGTGTGTGTGTGTGTGTATGCGAGCGCGCGCGTGCTTTGCTGGGGATGGAACCCGGGGCATTCTACCTTGTCCTCCCTACTTTATATATTTAGAAATTGGCAACTTAAAATTTTATTGAAACACTGTTCTGAGATAACTCTTTCTTTCTTAAACCAGGACAAGTTAGAAGTTCATTTTCATGGAAAAAATCGTTTGTGTTAGCAACAGCATAAGACCCTAAAGCAAGAGATTTTTTTTTTCTCAAGGAAAATTGTCCAGGCAAACCCAAGAGTGAAGTTTCACCGTCAGAGCATACACAACCAAAACATTCTGTCTCCGCATCCTACAACAGCCACCTTGCCTCCTGTGCCCAAATTTCTTTTCCAAATTTGAAACTGATTCTTAAACTTAGTTATTGAGTATTTTGAAGGACATGGCAGACACGGGGATAGTTAATAAGAACGTGCTCACACTATGAGAGAAGGACATTCAAGAAGTTTGAATCAAAGAGAACAAACCCTGTGTTTGCTGCTCATTAGATGTGCGGTCTGCAGCAAACCTCCCAGTCCCTCTGTACGAATCCCTTAGAATGGAGGTAATAGTATCCTCCTACGATGGTCCCAGAAAAGACCAACCAAAATGAGGTCTTTGAAGCACTTAGCCCATCCCCAGAAAAATCACCTAGTAATTCCTTGTTGCTATTGTTTTAATTATACAGTAGTTATAACTCATAGGAAATGTGTTGCAAAACACGTGTTCCAAACAAATGTGTTAGAAAATGTGCTCCGTGACTCTAAAATGTACACATTTGAGAAATAAGGTATGGCTTTCCTCATTTATCACATTCAAAAACTGAGGATGGAAGACAACATAGTAATAGAGGGAAATCTATGGCAGAACAAAAGAATGGAATTCTCTTATCAATTGTCTATGCAGGCTAAAACTATCCATTCATTAGAATATGGATCCCCAGAACCAGAAGAGAATTCACCAACTAATCCCATTCCACTGTTTAATGAAGACAACCATCAAGGCCCAGAGAGTCAATAGAGAGCAAAAACGATGCCAAATAAGTATTCTGTGAACTATAGCATGAAAAGGAAACATAATAACAAGCATGTATGTAAATACACATGATACACATATTCCATGCACTTTTTATTTTTATTTTTTTGGTGCCCAGAATTGAACCCAGGAGCATTTTACTTCCAAACTACACCTTCAGCCCTATTTTATTTTTTCTTTGGAACAGGGTCTTGCTAACTAAGTTGCTGAGAGACTAAGTTGCTGAGAGACTCAGTTGCTGAGAGACTCATTAAGTTGCTGAGAGACTCACTAAGTTGCTGAGGCTAACCTCAAACCTGTGATTCTCCTGTCTCACCCTCCCAAGTACTGGGATTACTGGCATGTGCCACCACACCTGGATTTCCAGCCATTTTTCCAAGTACTTTCCATACAGTTATCCATTTCCACACACTGACTCATTCCATAGACTGAGTATATGATTTAGCATATACTGACACCATATACTGACTCGGCCTTTACAGCATCTCTTATAGATGAGGATACCATGGCACTGAGCAGTCAAGACTAGGCGTGGTGGCATACACCTGTAATGCCAGTACTTGGGAGGCCGAGACAGGAGGATCACAGGTTTGAGGCCAGCCTCAGCAACTTAGTGAGACCTCAGCAACTTATCGAGACCTCAGCAACTTAGTGAGATCCTGTTTCAAAATAAAAAATAGAAGGGGCTGGGGGTGTAGCTCAGAGGTAGAACTCCTCTAGGTTCAATCCAGAGAGAGAGAGAGCATGTGTGTACCCAGGGCAGGATGTGAACTCTGACCAGGGGCTCCAGTATCCATGTCCAGCACAGCCTGATCTGGTGGCCACTAATCACATGTGGCCATATTCAACTTTGAGATTAACTTAATTACAATTAAATAAAACTACAACCTCAGTTCTTCTACGGCTCTAGCCACAGGCAAGTGTTGAACTGCACACGGAAGCTGAGGCTTCTATGAGGCGGTGCAGACAGAGAACACCTCCAGCATCCCAGAGGGCCCTGCGCACCGTTGGCGGCACAAGCAAAGCCCGCGGACTGTGCTCCCGACCGGGACACGCCGGCTGCAGATGCCTTTTGATGGCTGGCCTCCTGACAGTATTAGATGCAGCGGGTATATTCAACCTTCACTTGCTTCATTTAACCTACAGAACTGACTTTCATTTGTGAATTAAGCTGATTTCCACTGAATCTTTTAAAAAATCATTGCAAACGCTGATTGTATTGGCTCCATTAAGCTTAAAATTCGTCATATAACTTTTTCACTGGCATTTCTCCCCAAAAGTTTAATGATACCTTTTGTTAAATGATATAGGTAAATCCTGGCTCAGGAGTAGCATTAACAAATGAGTCTACAGCCTACCCACACCTTAACTGACCAAAGTCCTTGAACACTAACCGCCTTAGATCGATCTCAGCCCTGCCCATATTTGGCAAACAACCCTGGCTTAGGAGGGCGATTTAGACAGCTCCAGAGCTATTGCTCAGTATTCTCTTGAGCTAGATCTCTCCTCAGATAAGCTGTAAAGTTTTAAATTGCTTTTTTTTCTTGTTGGCTCAATCAAATATGTCACAAGAAAATTGTTCTTATGGGATGAATGAATGGGTAGGTATTTAATAAAGCAAAGACAGTCATGTTTCAGTTGTAGAATCTAGGTGATGGGCACATGAGTATTCACCCTACAATTCTTTCAACTTTTATATTTGAAAAAATGTAAAGTAACATATTGGGAGAAAATCTCTCTTTAAAATATTACAAATTTATGATATACAAATAATTAAAAATACACAAATAATTGTTGACTCCTACTGTACATAAGGCACTGGTATATACTTAGAAGGGAGCTTACAGTTTAAAGTAACAATCCTGTGGGATTGGCTTAGCTACACTTGAAGCTCAACACTAAGGAATACATATATATACTGGGGATTGAACCCAGGGGCATTCTACCTCTGAGCTATACTCCCCCCAAGCCCTTTGTAGTTTTTTTTATTTTGAAACAAGATCTTGCTAAGTTGCCGAGGGTCTAAGTTGCAGAGGCTGGCCTTAAACCTGTGATCTTCCCGTCTCAGCCTCCTAAGCACTAGGAGTACAGTTGTGTGCCACCGTGCCCAGTTAATATTCTTTCAGTTGAAACACTTATGAGCCTACCAGCCGGAGTGACCCTTCGGGTGTGTCTATTGGAAGGGACCCAATCAAAGACTGTCTGATGAGTTGGAAAGTCAATCAAAAAGTCCACACACTTCCAAAAATCCCACTCTATGAGAATATGCCATCCAAATAGAACACTGACTGACCAGACTCTCAAGATTCCTGGTTTCACTCTGTAAAACCCACTGTCCTTCCAAGTCCCTTTGAGTCTCTACCAGAAGGAACACAGGGGCCGCCGACCCCTTGCCATGGCAGCTCTGAGAGAGGGGCTGCTGCTGAACTCCACAGGTGCTCCTCGTCCTTCTGACAACCCTCAACCACAGTCATCCACGCAGTCAGCTCAAATTAGTCACAACATGCTCGCTTTGGCAGCATATCTACTAACACTGCAGCAATACAGAGAAGACTGTCTTGGCCCCTGAGCAAGGATGACACGCAAATTTGTGAAGCGCTCCACATTTTTGTGCATGTACAAATATGTAACAACAAATCCCACTATTATGTATAATCATAATGCACCAGTAAAAAACAGAAAAAATCAATTTTTCACAGCAAGAATAAAATTAAATCAGTCATGACAATTCTTCAAAAACAAGTAACAAAGCCAGGTGTGGTGGCGCATGGCTGTAATCCTAGTACTTGGGAGGCTGAGACAGGAGGATCGCAGGTTCGAGGACTAGCCTCAGCAAGTAGTGAGACTCTCATCAACCTAGTGAGACTCTGTTTCAAAATAAAAATAGCCGGACGTGGTGGCGCACGCTTGTAATCCCAGTACTTTGGGAGGCGGAGACCGGAGGATCCAGGTTCGCGGCCAGCCTCAGCTCTCTCTCTCTCTCTCTCTCTCTCTCCCTGTCTCTCCCTGTCTCTCTCTCTCTGTGTCTCTCTCTACTTAGTGAGGCCCTCCGCAACTTCGTGAGACCCGGTTTCAAAATAAAGTATAAAAAATAGGGCCAGGGGTGTAGCGCGGTGGTAGAACGCCCCTGGGTTCAATCCCTGGTACCGCAATAAATAAATAAATAAATAAATAAATAAATAAATAAATAAAAATAAAAATAGGGCTGGGGGTATAGCTCGAAGGTAGAATGTCCCTGGGTTCAATCCCAGTGCCACACACACACACACACACACACACAATAACAAAAACCAAAAAACAAATAACAGTGTCTGCAGTTGTTTTCTCCCGTCATTCCACTTTCCTTTGTATTGCAGTCTGCTTTAAGAGAGACGGGACGAGGTCACATGGCCTGCCTGGACAGACACGTAGCCTGAGGCACCTCCTTGGGGGCATCCTGCTCAAGAAGGTCGTCTGTCACGTGGTTCTAATGGAGAAAGGAGTCAAGAGCCACTGTGGGTTGAACTTTCACTCCGTGGCTCTGTGGAGGAGGCTGAGGAAATGACAGGCAAGTGCAGCCAGTAATGGCTGCAAATTTACTTTGTGTAACAGTCGCCTGAGTAATCATGACGGAGCCACTCACGCAGACCTAATAGAAATCACCGTGTCAGTCCATCTGTCTCGACTCAGACTCTCCCATCCCGCCCACCCACCCGTTCACAGCCTCGGTCAAGCCGTTCCTTACTCACTCCACCTCACTCCACCTCAAACGCATTAACCTCTTCTTGAAACTTTCATATTTATAAATGGAAGGAAGGAAAGAAGGAAGGAAAGGAAGGAGGAAAGATACAACTTGTTTTACAGTCTTGCTGAAAATAGAGAGGAATGTATTCAAAGAGACTTCAAGGACATATCTTCAATCTTTTAATTTTTGTGTGTGTGTGTGGTACTGGGGATTGACCCCAGGGGCGTTCTATCTCCGCGCTACGCCCCCGGCCCTATTTTTTATACTTTATTTTGAAACCGGGTCTCACGAAGTTGCGGAGGGCCTCACTAGGTAGAGAGAGAGAGAGAGAGAGACAGGCAGAGAGAGAGAGAGAGAGAGAGAGACAGGCAGAGAGAGAGAGCGCTGAGGCTGGCCACGAACCCGGATCCTCCGGTCTCTGCCTCCCAAAGTACTGGGATTACAAGCGTGCGCCACCACGCCCGGCGCTCAATCTTTTCATTTTAAAGATGACAGTCAGTGTGGCACATGCTCAGTTTCTTTCTCTTTCACACCTCAGCAAATCTATCAGGTTCTACCCAGAACTGTTGATGTACTGCATATAGACTTCTCCCAATTTCCTAATAGAGATTAAAGCCATCGTTTAATGCTAAAAACAACAAAAGGGAATGCCAGGCAATATAATCTCCAGTCACCACAGGAGTCTCTTCATTCACTTTGTTGAATTTCATAGAAGACATGAAATTTAATAGAAGATAGGAGCTTAAGGCAAGACATGTCCTTCTTACTTACTACTCAGGATGAGCAGATTCATGCGATATCGAGTGTCTCATCTTCCTACGTCAGCACAGCAGCACCTAGAGGGTATCCTCTAGGACTCCTACGGGTAGGGGGCTGGAAAAGGTGACTTTTTTTTTTTGCGGTACTGGGGATTGAACCCAGGAGCGTTCTACCTCCGCGCTACACCCCTGGCCGTATTTTTTATACTTTATTTTGAAACCGGGTCTCACTAAGTAGCTGAGGCTGGCCACGAACCGGGATCCTCCGGTCTCCACGTCCCAAAGTACTGGGATACAAGCATGTGCCACCATGCCCGGCCCAAAAGGTGACTTTTTAAGTCTTTCGAACTTGATTTTTTTTTTCTTTTGTAATACTGGGGATTGAACCCAGTGGTGTTCTACCTCCAACCTACACCTCTTGCCCTATTTTATTTTTTTTTTAATTTTGAAACAGGGTCTCCCTAAGTTGCTGGGGGTCTTGCTAAATTACTGAGACTGGCCTTGAACCTGCAATCCTCCTGTCTCAGCCTCCCAAGTACCGGGATTACAGGCATGCGCCACCATGCCGGGCTTCCAACTTGAACTTTCTAATTAGGTTTCTAAAACAAAACCTAACTATAAAAAAGAATAAAATAATGGAAGAAAAAAGCTAGGAGGAAGAAAAAATGTCCAGATTGGTAACAAGGTTGCCATAGGCTGAGTTCACTACGTCTCCATTCGTTTGGTATGCCTGCTGCATTTACACTCCTAAGACAGGACTCTTGGACCCATGGTACAACCAGGCAGCACATACAGCCCTCCTGCAGCTCTGTTTAAACACACTGTTGACCTGTTGCCTATGACACCATCAAGATTGTTCTTGCAGACCCGGCCAGGCAGCAGGGCAGGCATTGCACAAGACGGGCCTCCTGGTGACTCAGAAGCTGCTTCTCAGCCTTGAGCTCAAGTTGTCTCCAGGTCTCGCCAGGACTGCAGGGCCCTGGTTCTAAGGGGAAATCCAAAAGGCCCAAGCAATGTATGTGGGGACAGGAGAGGGGGCACAGCAGTCCTGAGATGAATCCCAGACACCTTTGATAAGCTAATGGATTCTGTCCCTCCCAAACTCACTATTGCAGTTGACCTAAAGTGAACTGCAATAGACTAAATGTTTATGTGCCCCCCAAATTCATATCTTGAAATCCTAAGGACCAGGTGATGGTATTACGAGATGGGGATCTATGTGGTGGTGACTAGGTCATAAAAGTAGAGTCCTTATGATTGCCCTAGGATTGGGGCCCTTATAAAAGACCCAGATGGCTCATTGGCCTCTGGGGAAGGTGGCATCTGTGAACCAGAAAGTGAGTGCTAACCAGACACCAAATCTGCTGGTGCCTGGATTGAATTTCCCTGCTTCCAGAACCGTGAGTTAAGACTTTCTGCTGTTATAAACCACTCCATTTATGATAGAGTTGCCCTTTGGTATCCATTGGGATTGGTTCCAAGACCCCCATAGATAGCAAAATCTTCTGAGGCTCAAGGGCCTTTATACAATGGCATAATATTTACATATAACCTATACACATGTTCCCGTATATTTTAAATCATCTCAAGGTTACTCATAATACCTAATATAATGTAAATGTTACATAAATAGTTGTTATACTATATTTTTATGGAATAATGTCAAGGAAAAAAGTTGATCCATGTTCGGTACTGATGCCAATTTTTTGGTCTATATTCAACCCACAGTTAGTTGAATCCATGAATGCAGAACCCATAGATATGGAAGGATGATCGAATATTGTTACAATCATGAAAACGGACTAAGACCCAGACCTTCACCTTCAAAAATTGGAAATATATGTGAAAATGTACACAGAAACAGTAAAGCAAACTTCAGTTCTGCCCAGAGGTCAACATGAATGAAAAGGCTACTTTTGCTTCCTGGAAAAAGAAAATAAAATGATGAGTCTTTTATACCCAGTCATTTTAGCCTACCTTTCCTATGGCAAAAGATAGTGAAAGCAATGACCAGCAAATGAAATCATAGATGATATTGTACTTTGCCTGACGACGATGGGTGTGGTACTCACTGCTAGCTCTCTAGGCAAAGTTACTTCTCTACTTCATCCTCATTAAGAGAATGTCAGGGTCAAGGGTGGAGCTCAGTGGTAGAGCACTTGCCTAGCATGTGCAAGGCTCTGGGTTCCAGTGCCACAAAAAATAAAAAGAGATAGAATTTCAGTTTTTAGAGGAATGGCAATGTGCACAGCTTTAAAAAGAAAATCTATAGCACCAGACTCTCTTGAAGCTAAAGGTGGCTGTGAGACATGGTGCAGGCAAGGTAGACATTTATGAAGGTTTCTAGAAATGTTCTGAGTCTTGACATGGCCACGTGTCCTTCCTCCATTTCTTCTTCTTTATTCCTGCATTGCTAACGCTATTGCCAGATGTGCTTCAGTGGCACAGGAAGGGCAGCAGAGCTGAAGGGTAAAGTGAACGGGGCCCTGCAGTGGTCCCACCAGACCCAGAAAGACCATATCTACATTCATTGAAAGAGAAATAAACCACTCATTCATTTAAGCGGTGTCAACGTTTCTGTTATGCTCTAACGTCAACCTCAGCTATAGTGTGGATCAAGAAACATCAAGTTTTTGCAAACTTCTCTGTATCTTACTCATATATAGTTGCTGGCTTGCTTTTTCCCAGAGGAAGGAGCATCGTCTGAAGAAAGATGTGCCTGCTGCCTTCATGCTTCTCCACACCAACCTCGCACACAAGAAGGAAGAAAATTCTAGAAGCCCATCACTTTGGTGATAAAGGCAAAACTAAAGGACAGTTTGACCCAGTCAAACTTCTCTTCTAAGCTGCGTGTGGTGGCACATGCCTATACTCCTAGTACTTGGGAGACTAACACAGGAGGATTGCAAGTTTGAGGCGAGCCTCAGAAACTTAGCAGGACTCTCAGCAACCTAGCAAGACCCTGTTTCAAAACCAAAAAATAAAAAGGGCTGGGGGTATAGCTCAGAAGTAGAACACCCCTGTGTTCAATCTCAGTACTGTAGGAAAAAAACAAAAACAACAACAACAAAACTTCTAAGGTTGGATATTAAATAAAATATTTACTGAGTGCAATAAGAACAAAGAGAAATGCACATGATACTGATGCCAGTAGATGTTTTCAATATTCCTCTCAATGGGAAACTCTTCTGGAATTATGAATTATTAGAATTTATTATATTCTATACTTCCTATAAACAAAATGTTATACCATGCCATTCTCTAGCTACTTAGGGCAAACAAAACATAAATTTCAATGTAAACGCAAGGAAATCAGAAAACAATGATTAGAAGGAAGGATCCAAGTATTTTAGATGAATTAACTGCGTGTTACACAGAAAGCTTACCTTGGGTCCTTCAGAGTCTGGAAAGGGTGCTGTTCACACCCGGTCCCTGGAGTCGGAACTGTTGTCCCTCCAGCTGTTCACCCAGCGTGTGTGAAATCAGTCCTGTTAATGGTGCCCACCTCACTCACCAGGCTGTTTCAAAAAGCATATTGGTGGCAGTGAACTGTTTCCACCTCATTCCTCAGGGCGTGTAGTCTCGTGGTACTTTTCTGGGTAAATATCAACATGATTTCTGTAGATCTGTCCCATCCATGACAGCACAGAAGCTGACTGCCTCTCAAAGGCAGTGTAAGGACGCTCTGAGCCTCATTCTAGATGGGGAGGGTCAATATGGCAGCAGTTCCTGAGAATGGAGTGAAAGAGAAAGGAGAGGGGGGGAGGGAGGGAGGGAGGGAGGGAAGGAGGAAGGAAGGAAGGAAGGAAGGAAGGAAGGAAGGAAGGAAGGAAGACTCTTTAGTTGAGACAGATGCTTTGGTTAGTCATTCTTCAATCCTATTCCCTCGCCCACCTCTCAGTGTAGATGCTGAACGTGCAGGATATTCCCTCTCCCAGCTGCCCTTGCAGCCCTGAGAGGCCTTGAGACTCAGTTCTGTCAAAGAGATGTAAGGTTCAGGACTGCTGGAAAAGGCTCTTGTTTTGGATAAAAAGAGATGGGCATGTCAGAAGAGCTTTCTCTTGCCACGTTGGCAAAGCCCCTGCTTCTGTACTTGTACAAACCTATGTAAAGACATGCTGTCCAGAAGTGTGGCAACCATTTGGTGACCTTGAAGCATCAAACCTAAGGACAAAAACTACAGATGCTGGAGTGAAAGGAAAGAAAGAGCAAGGGACCCTTAGGACATTAAGCTACCAACCAACCTGAGAATGCCTGCCTCTTACCAGCCTGTTGAGTTTACAGTAAGTGTCCTTGAATGGGTTTGTTGTTCCACCCTCTGGGGTCCTGCAGTCTAAAAGAACATATACTAGCACAGACAAGGAGTGGGACCTACAAATTCATAGGGTTCTATGAATATTACATGAAAAGAACTCAAGAACAATGCAACCATAGCAGCCAAATCTATGAATACCAGTTTAAAATTTAGCCATCTAACACTTATTGAGTCCTTGGAAATATTTACCTGGCAGAGTAAGAACCTGAAATGGACAATTTCATTTTGTTTTTAATAACTAATCTTTGCAATATCCTGATGTGGAGATGGAGGGATAAAGGATGATTCGTACCATTTTAAAGAGGAAAAAGAAAAGCCAGGCACAGAGGCACATACCTGTAATCCTAGTGCTTGGGAGGCTGAGCCAGGAGGATCGCAGGTTTGAGGCCAGTGCATGGTAACCGAGTGAGACCCTGTTTCAAAATAAAAACTAAAATAGGACTGGGGCTATATAACTCAGTGATCGAGTGCCCCTGAATTCAATTCCCAGTACCATAAATAAATAAATAACATAAAATTAAATTCTTACCTGTAAGCCATCATCAAGAAAACAGTTCCACGCAGGCAGTTTGCCAGGGAGGTGAGGTTGCAGACACCTTAGATCCCGGCCGGCCTCTATCCTGGGGCCTCTCTCCAGGTGATTCAGCACACCCAACTGAGTCATTGAGTTCACAGGTTCATCATACCTCCCAGAAAGCAGGCTGGGATACAAAGAGAACGCAGATGAAAAAGGCAAACCATGCCAGCTCATCCAAATCATCGTAATTAAGGCACCCTCGTCATGTTCGGACACCTAAACATTTAGGATTCAAAGGCAGAGAGAAAACATATATATATAAAGAAAGCACCAATATACAGGGACATATGAAAATGCTTGAAAGTCAGAGATGTTTTCAAACAACTTCCACAAAGCAAGAACACAATGGAGAAACTAGAAGTGGCAGAGAATACTATGTTTTATAAATGTTAGGTGTTTTTTGAGAGCAAACTGGGGTTAAGTCAGCACTTTATTTATTAATAAGGCACGCTGCAACTCTTTCGAAATAATACAAGGTGGCCTGAAATAAAGTCTACATAAACCGTAGGTTCTTTAGAGCTTGTAAGCCTGGTCACACCCCTGCCTGCTGTGGTCCGGCCACGGGATTAACCCCTTGCGGCCTCAAGGTCAGAGACCAAGTTTATGTGGGAGTAATAACACCAGCCTCAAAGAGCTCTCACCTTGCTTCAGAGTTAATTTATCTGATGTTCCTGGAGGGGAGCCTGGCCCAGAGTAAATAGCACCAAGTATTTTTATTACTAGATGAATTGAATGATATAATTAACAGACATTTTAAAACATATTCACATATATATGTATTTAATATAAACATTTGGCAGATTTAGAGAACGGCTTATATTTTAGAACATTACAAATCAATAGAGTCTAAACTTTACAAAATATAAAACCCACATTCTCTGGCTATAGTGCAATAAGTAGACAATAATTTTTTTCTAAATGGTAGAATTTAAACATCCCCTCCCACCCCAACCCACCACCATTGAATAAGAACTTTTGTTCTGTGGAGATGAGAGGCTGGTTGACTATTAGCAGTGGTATTTCTCCTGCCACAGGTACATGGGAAATGTTCCCTTTCTCTTTTTCCAGCTTTGTGGCTGATCTTAAAGTCCTCCCGCCCTTGATTTTGCTGTAGGGAAGAGCTAACTTTGTTTTATGAGACACATTAGGGAAAATAAGTTTGTTATGAAGATAAGATAAAAGGATATGGCCCCTTCTGTTAGATTCCAGGAGACCAAGGTTTGGGAGCATCTACCCATACAGAACCTACACTGGAAGCTGGCTCATTGACCCCTCCCCCAGTAAAGAACTAAGTACATTGGTTTTACCTCCAAGGCCAGATTTGATGTTGAGAGTGTGGAAGCCCCATCCAAAGCTGCCTTGTAGTAAAATATTGTTGTACTAATGTATTGTTCCCTAACGGACTATCTGAAACCCTAAAAGCATTGACTTAAGACAAAAACCACTTTATTATATACCATGATTTTGTGGGTCTGGGATTTGGGTAGGGATCAGCTGGGTATTTCTTCTGTTCTATGCAGGGTTAGCAAAGATCAGTCAATGGGTGGTTCTCAATGGGCAGACGGGCTAGCCCAAAGGGACCCAAGATGGCATTGTGAGGCTCAATAAAGTCTTTGAGCACAGACGCCTGGGCAAAGATGACGAAGGACTGCCTTGGATGGATCTGTTGAGTAGGGCACCTGTATGTGGTCTCTCCAACAAGGTGATCTCAAGGTAGTCTCCTACGGTTTACAGCTAAAGCAGGCACAAGCCATCCCAGATGAAAGGAAAAGACACATATCTCTACCTCTCAATAGTGGGACTGTTGAAAACACTGCAGCCATAATGTAAACCAACATAGCTATGTAGGCAAAAACTTAGATATTGGAAAGATCCAGAATGAAAATCAGGATCCTTCCTCCATTTCATGGACTGCACAAGTCACCAGAATGCGTGTGTAATATATTAATGGGAGGGGAGCCAGAAAGAGGATGACTGCTGATTTGAAATATATATATATATATATATATATGTGTGTGTGTGTGTGTGTGTGTGTGTGTGTGTGTGTGTGTAGTATCAATTCTTATCTTACTTAAATTTAAAATTTTTTATATATTTAAAACAAACGTATTCATATAAAAAATTAAAATAGTTCCATGGGGTTTAAATAAAATACCTCTTCCTCACTCCTAGAGGTTATCCACATTCCTTGGCTCCCAGCTCCTCCCTCCTCTTCAATGGTAGGCTGGGCCCCTCCTGGATATTTTCTCCTTCTCCTCCTCCTCCTCCACCTCTTCCTCCTCCTCCTCCTCCTCCTCCTCCTCCTCCTCCTCCTCCTTCTTCTCTCTCTCTCTCTCTCTCTCTCTCTCTCTCTCTCTGTCTCTCTCTCTCTCTTTCTCTCCTCTTCTCTTCTCTTCTCTTCTCTTCTTTTCTCTTCTCTTTTCTTCTCTCTCTGACTTTAGCTATTAAAGAGCCATGTGATTGGATTGAATGTATTTAGATAATCCAGGATAATCTCCCCATCTCGAGATCCTTGATAACATCTGAAAATTCCCTTTTCTAAGTAATGAAATACATCCACAGGTTCTGTGGACATCTTTGAGTAAACCATTATTCTGCCTAGCACACGCACAATCTCCCATCTGGATTCTAAAGTCTTGGCTGTATTCTACTGTCATTTCTGGATTTTCTTGTTTGGTTAAGCCATATCATTAAAGTGTTAACTACTGAGTGATTTTCAAAAAGATAATGATTAAATTTTTTATGCTCATGCACACATACATACACACTGTTCCTTCCTCCATCTTTGCAATAGTTAAATCCTAATTTTGAGAGGTGTTTACATTATAAGCATGTAAATGTTTCTATAATTAAAGCATATATTGTGACATGATTATTTTCTCTCTTGTACAACTGAAGTCACTATTTGCCACATTTTTATTCACTAAATTTTCTATATATTAATCATCTTTGAAATTTTCAACAGAATTGGGAATCATTCTCAGCACATTCAAATACAACGGGTAGTCTATGATCTTTCCTCTTTTCTTGAAAACATCCCTGCTTGGCCTCATGCCCTTTCATTTGAACTTGGGATTTACTGCCTTCTAGTCTACTACAGCTCCCAGCCTGGATCTATCCTTTGGTGTCATTACCAGAATCCCCTTTACACTTCTCCGATGTGGGGGCTCACCTGTTTCTTAGATTGCTCTTTTTGTTGGAGCACATAGCTCCCTGAGAAATGATGCATGCTTTTTTTTTTAAGACTTACTCTCTTAAAATGTTTTTATTCCATTCATACATCTAATGATTAGCTTGAACATAGTGTTCTGGGTTGGAAATCTTCCTCCCTTTGTCTCCAAAGTGATGTGGAGATTAGCATGTGGATAGTGTGGAGAGTGGTCTACACAGCAACTCTCAGGGATAGAGGGCAGAGAAGAACCCCAATGAAGGGACTTAATCTGAGCAGCATCAGTACCCCAAGCATGTTCTCAGGCTGATCACTTTCAGAAAAGAATAAACATAGTGCTTGAGGATCTGGGAATCCTTAGACTCTACACACCATCCCTTAAACTGGGGTCCCTTAAACTCTCCATGCTTGCATACTTTAGAAAAGTTTTCATGCAGATAGGCGTGGTGGCACATGCCTATAATCCTAGTACTTGGGAGACTGAGACAGGAAGATTGTAGGTTTGAGACCAGCCTCAGCATCTTAGCGAGACTCTGTCTAAGATAAGAAATAAAATAGGGCTGGGGTGTAGCTCGGAGGCAGAATGCCGCTGGGTTCAACCTCCGGTACAAAAAAAGAGTTTTCATTCCCTTGACCTCCATACTTTCAGAGACAAACACTACTTTGAAGGCTGCTGTTCTAAAGAATCAACTCCTCCCGGAAGTGTGGGAAATCAGGGTAGAGGGACAGAAAGCCCTCACTTTTTCACACTATTTCTTCATTATTTTTCTCCCAGGACCAGAAACAAAAAGCTTTAGCCATCTCTTTCTTCTGTATCAATATTTCCTTTCCGCCCTATAGAACACCAGTAATAGTGGTTCAGAGGCCTCTTTGTGATTTTGATATTCAGTAATTTAAATTTCTCTAGATTCTGGAATCAGGAACACTCAAATATGGCTATTAGTGATGGCAATGGCCCTTCCTACTTCACCTTTTAAAACCTGTATCAAGCCAGGCGTGGTGACACATGCTTGTAATCCCAATAGTTGGGAAGCTGAGACCGGAGGATCCCGGTTCATGGCCAGCCTCAGCTACTTAGTGAGGCCCTCCGCAACTTCGTGAGACCCGGTTTCAAAATAAAGTATAAAAAATAGGGCTGGGGGTGTAGCTCGGAGGTAGAATGCCCCTGGCTTCAATCCCCAGTACCGCAAAAAAAAAAACTTGTATTAGAAACTTACATGGTTCCCTTTGCTAGATATTAACAATTTCAGATACATATGCATTTTAGACTTCAAAAAAAGACTCATGATTTTTAAGGACTCACGATAATGAACAAAAGAAAGACTTCAAGAATCCTTTGAACACCCATATCTTTATTGTGAGCAATTTTGGCATATGTACCTGTTAATACAAATGCTAAAGATTATTATTAATTTTAGTAACATTTTAAAGATAGTAATCAAGTCCTAGATATTGGGTAGTTTGATTAATTGCCAAAAAAGAGAGTTATAAAGACATAATTTCTGATTCAATATCATGAAAGATTTAAGTAATTTACTCCAGAACTTCATATTGTAATCTATTTAAATAAAGGAAAAAATTAAAAATGTAAAAACTCTCAACTGGCCGGGCGTGGTGGCGCACGCTTGTAATCCCAGTACTTTGTGAGGCAGAGACCGGAGGATCCGGGTTCGCGGCCAGCCTCAGCTCTCTCTCTCTCTCACTCTCTCCCTGTCTCTCTCTCTCTCTCTCTCTCTTTCTCTCTCTCTCTCTCTCCTTAGTGAGGCCCTCTGCAATTTCGTGAGACCCGGTTTCAAAATAAAGTATAAAAAATAGGGCTGGGGGCGTAGCGCGGAGGTAGAACGCCCCTGCGTTCAATCCCTGGTACCGCAAAAAATAAATAAATAAATAAATAAATAAATACCCTCAACTGTAAGTTGATAAGACATATAATTGCAAGATTCATACTACAATTGAAACAGATTACCTTAATATATATTCAACCTCTGGATCCAAATATGTTCAGTTCTACCACAAATTCTGAATAGAAATAAACATTATGATATTAAAATTGAATTTTCATCCTAAGGTTTACATGGAAATGAAAATGGGAAAAATAAATATTTATTTCCTTAAGCTAGAGTTTTATAAGCATTTTTAGTTATCTGAACACTTATCTGTCTTGCCTTTTGACTTCCTCAAAGAATAATGGAAATATATCCCCACTGTGCTATGTCCTTAAAACCCAGTTCCTGTAGAAAGGGAAGTATTTTCAACTCCAACATTTTAACAAAAGGGTTTAAGTCAAGATATGTCAGTTAATGATGAAGGACAGCAATTGAGTAGTTAATAAATGTTACATGTTCGATGTTCTTAGATGAACTCGTTCATACCCTTGAGTTAATAACTCTTACTAATTAAGTTATTAATTTAATTAAATATGGAATTGACATTTAATCTTCCCATGGCAGGACAGACAGCTTGAAAAGTCTCAAAGGACTAGAAACAATATAAATGCGTAGGCATTTCAGTATATAATACAGAAAGAAAAAAAATCAATACCTGGTTGAAATTGTTCTCAGAACTCAAGTTCAGATTTCCCTTTCTTGTTGGCATTTGCTGAATTTCTGGATTCCACCAATTGTCTTTCAATTCTAAACAGGGAAAAACTACTTCCTTAGAAGTAGTTTAAAACACACACACACACACACACACACACACACACACACACACAAAGAAAACTAAACCACTTTTTAAGACAACCAACAAACCAACCATCAACCATCATTACTAGGGAACTATGCAGTTAGGATTAAAAAACTCCGAGTGGGACCCACAGGCATAAATATAAACTTTTACATACCACGCTTTAGCTATACTTGACAACTGAAATCTTTAAAAATTACATGGTTCCTAACACGTGAATTACATTCGCATTTTCCCCATAATCAAAGGATACAGATCAAAGTTTGGTTCCACAACCACGTTGCTCTCTGAAGAGGCATTCTCATGTGAAAGGGGCCACTGCCTGGGTCAATCAAGAGCCCAGCTCAGGAAGTGATCAAAGCCATGAAAAAATGATTTTGTAAATTACTTAGAGGCCTGTGAGCGCATTTCTGAGAGCTCCAAAGTCCCAGTCAAGTATTGATGTATATTTTTGCCCCCTGCTTTGCCATATCTTTTCCGTGAAAATGCCTTCATTTGGAGATCCATATGAAAAAAAAAAAAAAGCTGCTATTCCCGAGGAAAGAAAAAGAGGCTGTAGATTTTAAGCATTGCTAGAATAGCTTCAGCAACTTAAATTTTTACCTTTAATCTATTCACATGCTAAGTCTGGAAGACATATTTTGGAATTAAATCTTTAACAATATAAAAAATCAAATCTTGTTTTTTTTGAAAAGGGAATTTTATAAGATGCTGGGACATCATGTACAAGTGTGACACAGAATTGGTAAAAATGCTATTTCTGGAGAGAGAAAAAGCTGAGTTATAGCTGGAATACTCCTAGATTTAGGGGTGGCAGTAGCTGAGTAAAAACAAATTACCTGGCTAGGCATGTTGACACACACCTGTAATCCCAGTACTTGAGAGATTGAGACAGGAGGATCATAGGTTCGAAGCTAGCCTCAGCAATTTATCAAGCTCCTCAGAAACTTGGGGAGACCCTGTTTCAAAATTAAAAAACAAAAATTGGGCTGAAAGTGTAGCTGAGATATAGAATGGCTTTGGGTTCAATCCCCAGTACCAAAAAATAAATAAATAAATAAAAGGAGGAGGAGGAGGAAGGAAAAGAAAATGTATACAAACAACAACAACAGCAAAACAAAACAAATTACCTGTAGGAAAGATTTCCATTGCAGATAGGTTAGTCTGCTCAGATAATGACCCAGGGGGAAAAAGTCCACTTGGTTATTGATCGGATTTGTCCACAATTTCTAAACCACCAAGTTAGTACTATATACATCATGCAGAAATATCATGACAACTTAACATTTAACTGGGAGAAAAAGGAAGATCTGGGAATACACAAATTGGGCAAGAGACTGGGTGAAAAGTTGGGGGAAGGGACTCCCAGCCCTCAGCTGGTATCTGAGCCACCTTCCATCCGCTGACCCCATCCTGCTGCTTGCCTCTAAGTCCCC
Organism: Glis glis; assembly: GCA_004027185.1. NCBI lineage: Eukaryota > Metazoa > Chordata > Mammalia > Rodentia > Gliridae > Glis > Glis glis. Next base: position 48,971 of record PVJS01003186.1, read on the forward strand.
GCTCACTGTGTTATATTTGGGCTGAAGCCTGCTTCTAAGCTGAGGTCTCTTTTTATCTACTGCAATAGTTCCTGAATGAAATCTGTTTTTATCATCCACCACAGTCTGAATGCTTGTCTCCTCCCCAAATTCCTATGTTGAAGCCCTTCCCCCCAGTGTGATGGCATTTGGAAAGTAATTAGGTTAGATGAGGTCATGAGGGTGGGAGTCTCATGAGGGGACTAGTGCTCATCCCCTCTCCCTTTTCCTCTCTGCATCCCTCCCTTCCCACCTGCCTGTGTGCACCAAGGAAAGGGGGCTAGATTTGGATCTGGAACGTCCCCCAAGGACTCATGTGTTGAAGGCTTGGTCCCCAGCTCATGGTGCTACCAGGAAGTGGTGGAAATTTCAGGAGGCAGGGCCCAGTTGGAAGAGGTGGGTCACTGGCAGCATGCCCTGAAGGTACCTCGTATCCCTGGCCCCGTTCTCTCTCCTCTCTCTGCTTCCTGGCAGCAATGAGGTAAGCAGCTTTCCCCCTCCAAACTGTTCTTCCATGATATTTCTGCCTCACTAGAGGACAAAAGCAAGGGATTCAGCGGACCATAGCCTGAAACCTCTGAGACCACAGACCAAAAGAAATCTTTCCTCCTGTAGTTGATTTTCTGGGGTATTTTGTCACAGTGACAGGAAGCTGCCTAACAACAAGGGCGTGTGAAAACATAGCAAGGAGGGGGCCACTGGCCATACATGGAGAGGCCCCCCCCCCCTTGACATCAACCTGCTGCACCTTGGTCTTTCCTGCTGTTTAAGTACCCAGTCCATGGTATTTTGTGAAGACAGCCCTCACTGACCAAGGCAGGTCTTCCTATAAAAGCCAGGTCTCTTGCCTCAGAGTCTGTTCTGTTACAGAATATAATGGCTTGTGTCATCTGTCCATAGAAGACTTGATTTTATTTGAGGCAAGTTTTGACTTGATAATTAAAGTTATCCAAAATATAATAACACTTACACTTTATAACATGACCAACATTTGGTCACTGTGAATTTTATTTTCCCTGTGATTTCTCTCGTATCAATAGCACTCCAGCTCTGAGATTCAGTGGTCGACTACTGCAATAAAGACTTACTGAAGATCTTTAATGTTATTGCCCCAACCTATGTCAGAGATCTTGACTTGAACAAAATGCTTATATCCCTAGGGTTTACATTCTAATAAGGGGAGACAGTATAAATGCTTGTACTCCTAAAAATAAATATAGTATGTTAGATGTCAGGTGGTGGCTTCCAGTTCTGGTCATAAAGTACTATCCCATTTCTTCCCCCTCCATTTCTGATTAATCATCCACAAAAGAGCTACATGAAAATATGAGGAAAGCACTGCAGGCAGGAGTCACTGTGCCACAGTGCTCAGGACAGGGACACTTGAGGGCTGAGCTCCACACTGACCTGGCTCTTTCCTTGAGCACATTTTCCAAATTGTAGTCACAGGAAGAGGGTTCTAGCTCTAAGTGGCAGCAGCCTTGTTAATGAAAGAGAGAAGAGTTAGAGTTTAGGACTATCAAAGCATCTTGGACTTGGGGGGCAAGACCCTAGAAATGAAGGAATCACCAAGAAAAAGAACAAAGAACTTCATAGAAATTCCTTTTGAGTCATTGTCTGACTCTGAAAATTTTCTCACACAGGGTAACACTTCAAGAACCCTGGAATAAAACAAAACAAAACAAAAAACCCAAAACTTTAAAAAAGGATCCTGGAAGAAATCAGCAGCAGGAAAACTAAGGAGCCAGAAAGAAACTGTATCAGCTGTGAAGTACTTGGGGGATCAACATTGGACTCCAAATAGAGTGGTCTCAGCAAACATCCAGATGTTGGAATTCAAGTAAAGTGGTCTCAGCAAACATCCATACTTGGGGACCCCAGACTGGATATACCCCAAGAGCAAGGGCTGTACCATTAAAATAAGGGGAAAACTTAAATAGACCAAACTATAGAAAGACAATAAACATGTAAACATATAAACAATACAGTTGTCTATATGTTAAAGACAATAAACATGTAAACATATAAACATTATAGGCATTATGGACATTAATGCCTATATCCAAGGTTCAAAAGAATCACTATGCTCTGCCAAGTATTTAGTTACCTTCTAGAAGAAAACTTACTCTTCTTTAGAGGAAGGTATTAATAGTCTAGAGGTTCTAAAATGTTTCACCCACAATGTTCAGCATTCAATAAAAAAATCAGTAATGCTAAAAAGCAGGGCTGAGGAACCCCAAACCAGACAATAGAAATGGACCCAGATGTGAAATAGACATGGAAATTCTACAACCAAAACATGTTATATCTGAAATTAGAAATGTATTGCATACACTTAATAGCTAATTTGAGATTGCAAAGGTGAGGGTTAGTTAACTCGTTGCCAGATCAATAGGAATTATTATCTATAGCTCTGAGAGAAAGATTATTGGAAAAAATTAAGACCCTCAGTGATATTTAGGGAAATAAAAGTCTAAAAAATACAAAATCAGAGTCCTACAGGGAGAGGAAGAGAAAGAATAAAATACTTGAAGAATAAAGTTGGTGAAAAACATAATTTACAGATTCAAGAACTACAGCAAATCCCACATAGGATAAATATAAAGAGAACCAAATCCAGGCACATCAAAAATAGACTATTGAAAATAAAGAGAAAACTCTTAAAGGCTTATGGGGGTGAGGCTATTATACATCACTTATAGAGAAGCAACAATACAAATGACAGCCAATTTTCCATCAGAAACAATAGAGTCCAAGAGACAATGGAATCCCTTTAAAGTGAAGAGGGTAAAAAGTCAACTCAGAATCCCATATATAATGAAGATACTTTGCAAAAAGAGAATAAAAAGCCGGGCATGGTGTCACATACCTGTAATCCCAGTACTTGGGAAGTTAAGACAGAAAAGATTGCAGGTTCAAGGCCAGCCTCATCAACAAGACCCTGTTTCAAAATTTAAAAAATTTAAAGGGCTAGGTAGTGTAGCTCAGAAGTGGAATGCCTCTGAGTTCAATCCACAGTAGCAAAATAAATAAATAATAGTTATTTTTGTTAAATGAAAGACAAGAAAATTCATTTGCTCTTAGACTTGTACTATGAGAAACATTTAAATATATTTTAAATAGTCTTTAGCTATCTTCAGTTTTGCTTAAGTGTCCTAATTCCCTAAACTGTCCAGGTTAGTCCCATGTGCTAATAGGGCTTAAGACAGCTATCCTATGGTTTATTTATTTATTTACTTACTTATTTATTGTGGTACTGGGGATTGAACCCAGAAGTATTCTACCTCCGAGCTATACCCCTAGCCCTTTTTTATTTTTTGTTTTGAAACAGTCTCACTAAATTGCTGAGACTGGTCTGGAACCTGTGATCCTCCTGTCTCAGCCTCCCAAGTACTGGGATAACAGGTCAGTGTGCCACCACGCCTGGCGATTCCATGGTTTATGACAAAAAGATGTTTTGCTTTCATGATGTTGAGCAAGGCGTGGTAAAGAAACTGCTACTTACCAGAACAGATACAGGGAGGGGATCTTCCCTGAAGATTTCTCATAATAGCTACAGTGGAGCTCTGTGAACCCAGGTGGCGATTTTTCCTGCTTACATGCAGGGAGAGAAGTCAGGATGCAAACTATACAGGGTAAGGCTAGAACTGCTTCTGAAGGGAAGGGTGTGCTTGCCACAAAATGACAGGAAGCGGAAGAGAACTGGCTGAGCAGGAACAGGAAAGTCAAAGAGAAAGGGTGGAGTCTTTGGTCTGCTGAAGAACATAAAACCTTGGGTCCTCGTAAAATAGGGCACAAAAAACGTCTCAGGCAATTGATCAAATACATCAAAAAAATAAAAAAAAGCAGGATTGGCCCTTTTCCTTATATGCCGACCACATGGATAAATCCTTCTCCCAAGAGTTAAAATTGAACTCCATCAAATCTTATTCCCATGTTAGTACATTAGGCAGTTTCCTCTGTAAGTAAATCTTTACAAGGCCATAAAGGAAAAGCAGTGTTGCCCTTCCTCATCAATAAAAGATGAAGCCCGTCAGCTATGCTACCAGTCAGGCCTCTGTAAATGGCTACCTCTGTCATTATATAGATTTTTTTAAACTACAGAATATAAGAATTCCCCAGAGGAGAAAGTAATTGGTTAATCCATTTGCTTATGCTAAAGTTGTCTTCCCTGACAACCACAGAAATAAATGACCCCCAAAATATAAAACTTGAATAGAGGAATAACAAGGAATGACAGCCTTTGGAAACAGACTGAGGGTGTCACCTGGCCCTGTCACTTACCTTTGTGACATTGTATCTATAAAATGGGGGCAGGGCTGCCTGCCTCACGTAGACTTGTTCTGAAGAGCTGACTTCTATTACACATTAGCATATGTGTTAAGCATATTTACGTGTTTGCTATTATCAAGAGTTGGCATAAAATCCAGCTTTCCAGTTTCATCTGTTGACCCCACCAGATTCCAGAACTTCGGTTTATTGCACAGCAATGGATTCTTCTATCTGAAAATAGGCATCTTTCCTAGGAGCCTGCCATACCCAGAGCCACTATTAACCTGGTAACAATCTCCACCAAATGGGGCCAACCACAGACAAATGAGGTTGTTGAGGACTTTATAATGAGGAGGGAGAAGTGGGGCACACAGGGCAGAAGCACTGGGTGAACAGGTGGCTTCGGAGTGACACTTCTCACTGAAGAGGGTCAGAGATGTCAAATTCGGAAACTGTTAGTGGTGGAGGCCAAAATACCAGACTCTAAGAGAGCTAGATTCAACTGAAATAAAGTTTAAATTATTTTTGATCCAGAAAGTTAACCTAGGAAAAGCAAAAATAGAACTATAAGGGGAAAAAAAGAAGAGTTAAGAATTTGGCTATGATAAGCATCATGATAAATTATGGAAGTTCCAAGGTTAGCCCAAAATTATCTCTTTTCTTTTTTTTTTTTTTTTTTTTTTTTGAGGTACTGGGATTGAACCCAGGAGCATTCTACCTCCGAGCTATATCCCCAGCCCTATTTTTCATTATTTTGAAACAGGTCTCACTAAGTTGCGGAGGGCCTCACTAAGTAGCTGAGGCTGGCCACGAACCCGGATCCTTCAGTCTCAGCCTCCCAAGTACTGGGATTACAACCACCTTGCCCAGCTCAGTCAATTATCTCTATTGTAGCAATGTCTTCCATCTTCATGGAGAGTGTGTATGCCTACTCTCTCCCTCTTCATGGGTGGACTTCTGGGACTGCAAGCACCTCCAGACACACAGCCAGGCCTCAGCAAACACCCCCTTCCTCTATCAGGTTGAATGAATGACCCTAGAAATAGGGTAGATGAGAATAAACACTTCATTTACAAAAGGAAAAGTCTACAGGGTGCAAAACAACCATGAGGAAGAGTTCAACTCTGGAGACATCTGCCCATCAAGCCGTCTACACCACTGGGTACTGCCTGGGCTGCAGGAGCACAGCCTTGACCCCTGCTTGGCTCATGCCCAGTCTGTAGTGCCTTCACCTGGGGAGGACTGGCTGGGGTCTTCATCACCTTTGCAGTATTTCTCTTCTGACAGCAGCCACCTCTCCTGTCACCAAGGACCTCTGTTTTCCTGCATGCCCTGCAACTGCACTGGGTGGAGTAACACCTCCTGCATGGGTCTTTCTTTGATGTTGGCTCATTCGAGGCAACCGATGGAATGACTCTTCTTGGTTAACTGAAGAATGATGCTACGTATTATGTACAAGGCTTGGGATTTGATGTGACTTGACCATTATAGAGGAACTGCTTTGGCAAACCATTGTGACCTCACGTGGCGTCTTAATTATCAAATAACAAAATGATTGGGAAGTGAGAAGAGTGCCAAACTGTTGTCTTCTTGCAATTTTTAATGTTATAGTCAAGAAAACAAACATCTAGGTCACTTTTAAGAAAGGCTGTTTATTTGCCTATGGTAGAAGTTTTAAAATCTATTTTTCTTTAATAATAACATTTTATTATAGTCCTCTTGAAGCCAAATTGCTATCAGATTCTTATTCTGTTTTTCTCTTGAGTCAGATAATTGAGTATAATGACGTTATTTACCCATAGGTATTATCTAGACCAATTTTTGCCTTCTTTTTGAAATAATTTAGCAGAACTCTCGGCCAAACTAGCTATCTATATGGTACTATAGAGAGACTTTTGGACTTAGACTTTGATATATCTGAACATAATATTCCCCAATTCTTGAAGCCTGACCATTCTCATCTCAAAACCTGGTATTCCATTAGCACCATCACTAACAGACAAAGTGCACCATTAATGTCAATGCTGTCAACAGACAGCAGCTCTGGAAAAAATTACTAAGGCCTGAGCTCCACATTATTTGAATTCTACTAAAGTCAGAATTTGCAACATATTCTGAGCAAGAGCAGGTTAAAATTCATCTTTGACTTTTTTTTTTTCAAAAGGACTTACTTAAAAGGCAGTGGAAAATTTTTTTTAAATAAAAAGGTAGTGGGACAAAACTTTAAAGCAATCATTTACCCTACACGTTTAAGGACTTTAACTGTATACAATCCCCGGTACCGAAAAAAAAATGTATACAATAAAATTCAGTGGATATGAGAAATCTTGACCTATGAAAGGGGTTTTAATGACCTCTACATAGAATCAACTTAAATGACCTATTCATTTCCACGACACAATATTAAATAGTAAGGGATGTTTTCTAAAACGTCACAATTCAATCGTCTTAGCACTCAGCCTAACCTCCTTCTACTGAGGGGTAGTCTTGTCTGGTGAACGTTCTCCTCACTCACTCCAGCTTTTCCGCTCCAGCACCATTGGCTAATTTGTTTGACATCTTCCTTTAGTGACACAATTTTGCCTTTCCCTTTTTACTACAGAGCTTTTTGGCTCCCACTCTCCAGTATCTGCCCAGGTCATAGAACATCTAACCAGCTCCTAATTAAAACCAGACACTGCATCAGAATAGTAAATAGACCACAAAACAGATCTTGTGAACGAAATTTTTATTTACACACTGTATCTAGAAGCAGATACATAAATTCTTATACAATTAATTTCCAAAAATGTGCAAGAAATTACTATAATTTGTTTACAAACCAAAACACATATTAAAATCAATGGACTTTGGATAGTTCATTCTGTGGTGTTCTCAGTACAAATGGTACACACCTGATTTGAAACATACAGAAAAAGTGTAAACTACAGCAATCTGGATTGCAAGTATTAATTCCATGGCACTCCAAGGACTATGAAATTTTTTAACCCAACATGTATACAATTACAAAATTCTATAAGAATTTCTCATCATCTCTGGATGTAGAGTTTGGATCACTTTTCAGAAACAGCAACTACGCATTTTGCCATGTTATGATTAATAAAAAGGATGTTTATAAAAAACCTTCTTTACAGGATTAAAAAAGTATTAAAAGAAACCAAATTTGTGATTACTAGCGTACCAATATCTTTAGAATTTTAAAGTTATTTGCGGAACTGGTTACTGTTCCTTATTAGAGTATTCAACAAAACTGTCTATTGCTGGTAGTGTGACTTCATTTTCAAATTAATACTTCACATTCGATGAAAAGCAATTAGGATTTAAATCAAAATATATTATTTGGAATCATTCATAAAGCAATATCTCATATACAATGTGAAATGTACAGTAATTAAAATTGGCGTTCCTGAAAGCATTGTTAGATAGTTAGACTTGTGGCACTAGCAGAGACATTGCATAAACCTATTTAAGATTTCAGTAACTTTTATCCTGTTTCAATAACACTGGCTCAGGAATCATAATGTATACTTTTTGTTTGATTTCCCATATGCCACCGATTTAGCCTTTTGGCACATGATTTTCTTCAATAGCAAGAGGGTTGCCCTGTGTAGCTGGTTTCCTTAAAACTATTTTTAGCTCTATGGTCATTTCCTGTGATATAACAGGTGGCCTTCTAAATTTTCAGATTATTGCACCAAGCAGAAAGAAAACAGTTTTCCTTAGACAGAAAAAGAGTGAGATATTTTTCAAGTACTTTCTATAGCTTTCATTTTATTTATAAAAACACTTAAGTGTCCCAGTAAGCCTCAAAATAGCTTCCAGCCTCCATCATGTTTTGTGATGAGATATATCTGATAGAAGAAACTCTGAATCATTTATTGTTGCAAATGGATACAGCTCTCCTGTCTTTCAAGAGCTCAGAATTTTAGAAGTACATATTTAAGAATCTCTTACAGGTTATGTCCATACCACCTAAGTTACCTTTCAACACAGTCCAGAAATGTAAACAAATCGTATCTAGACCAAGCTGTAGGATAAAGATCTCTCTCTCTCTTCCCACCCCCTTTCCACTTTCCCAGACTGTTTTAGTCCCATCCAATCTCCCACATTATGTTGTGCTACCTATGTCAAATGGGTATCCCTCTACACAAAAGCTGAACATTTTTCAATACACATTTCTGTTTGTAAATTTAATTTCTTGGCAAATGCTTCGATTTTTATCTATATACTATCAGAATCTAATGATTTCAAATTGGAATAGGACATGTTACTTTAAGGTATTTTATATTTTGAATACACAAAAGCACATCACAAATTGGCTTTCTGAATTAGAACAGTATCAAGACTTGCCCTCCAAAAAAAGCACAAAATACAATTTTAAAAACATTTAGATGAAAATCAGAACAATCTGGACACTACATGGGTAGCTCTTACGCACATGGCATCGTGAGAAAATGCGGGGACAGGCTACATCCACGTGAGACGGGTGGGGTGGTGCAGAGGTCTCTGCACTGTGAGCTCACGAGAGGACATGTTGATGCTCTGGAGACAAAGAGACGCACCTTGACATTTACCATCAGTAATGCCACCGCGACCCTGTGACGACACCTGCCCCCTAACACAGATGCACTGGGACTTCCAACTCACCCTAGATATATTTTCGGTTGTTTAAAAAATAAATAGTTCTGCAAAAAAATAGTTAACTGTCTTGCATTAATTTGATAACAAGCTTACAACTCTGCAATAGTTCTTAATCCAAATAGCTTATAGTGAACACTTATATTATTACAGTATACCCCATATTCCATCTTATTAGGTGAAAACGTGTCAAAAACTGAAAGAGGAGTCTTTGTAACAAGGTACAATCAGCATCCCACCAAAATTAAGTACCTTTCCCCCTTTAAGTCAAAATACCATAACACCACGAATTATGGCATTGTGCCTTTTCTTGGTAATATCTCAATTCTGACCATAAAAAAACAAACAGAGAAATACAGATATGTTTGAATAATGACGCCAGCAAGTTTGAAGACTTTACCCTTGTGTTTAAAGGTAGTTAAGGGGTAGAAAAACCGTAGGTGACAAAGAAAGCAACATCTTAAATTACATGTTCCCTCTAAAACAGAAACATTTTGCTTTAAAGCTTGTATAGCTGGAAACATTTTCTGAACGGGGCACTCCTAAAATACTACACTACAGAATCATGGAATAAATAAATGCTCTGCATTTCAAAATAACTAAAAATGTCTAGGCATAGCATTCCTTCCCCATCAACGGCTCAAAGAGATTAAAAGACTAGAGAGGCCGAGTTACTTGAGACTTGAACTTATAAAGCCAACAAACTAGTGAAAACCCAATTCTTAAATGGCAGTATCTACTACAGAAAACAGGACTTCTGATATTGCTCTATCTGATATTGTTTTAATATTTTTCTCACATGATGCTCCACAATTTAAAAAAATGGCCAACTAAAGTCATTAAAGGTTGAAGGAAGGAGTGGTCAAATCTAGCACATTTTATAAGTGACTACAATAAAGAAAAATATAAATCCAACTTTAAAACAATCTTTTCTTTCTATTTGAATCAATTTAAAACTTTATTATATAAACTTTAATTTTGTAAGGGAATCAGTCCATTTATGAAAATTAGATGTACAATCAAGTTCATCCAAGCAAATGTTGACCAAACTAAAGAAATCGCAGATAAAACATTTAGCCAAAGGAAAGCACAGGGAACCACACGAATGCCATCGCAGGAAACCATGACCGTCTGGTAGTTCTGAATCATAGTTCTAGCTCCATAGGTCTGTACGCTATGCCAATTTGTACCCGAGTTTAATGACAGAAAAGGCAACGATTTCTAAATTGGTGGTATATATTTCTTTACAATTTTTAAATGTAAGGCCATTTATTAAAATAGACAAACCACAAGATGAAAATGAAGGCAACGGAAAAATTTAACTTTTCATAACCAAAAATATTAGAACTTTAAAAATAATTTGGAAAAGTGTTGTAAGAGATATGTTGCAGATTTGCATCCCATTAACCAAGATTATGTCAATTCATAATTCTAAATAAATCTTCTTAAAGTTTAAGATTAAAAATCATTTTCAGTGTATATGTAAATTGTGTTTTATCACACACATTTGTTCATTCGGCGCCAACTTTTGAAAATGGGCCATTTAAAAAGACGTAGCAATTTCATTCTGTAAGTTCCATTCAACTTTACTTAGGGTTGAATACACATGAAATGTGCTTTTAATGCATAAAAATCACAGTGGATAGCAGCAAAGGACGGGGGCAGGGGGGATTAAGGAGAATCTGATAATTCACATTGTGATCATTCTGCACATTAATGAAAGATAATTCACACTTCTAGAACCTCAAGACATCCCTTTTTAAACAAAAATAAACCCAAGACACCTTGCAGACACTTCCCCACCCCTGAAAAAATGGATGACTCTACACATAAAACTAAAAGAGTTCTGTATGGCAGCAAGATTCTGATGGCGATGAGCGTTTGTAAACTGTATTCCAATCTTTCTTATTCCCAAAGTGCACGATGCAGGGCTCTCCATCGTTCAGTAGTGCTTCTCCTGTAGGTAATCCTTCATTTTGTTTGGCAAAGGCAGTTTCTGAATCAAGTCTATCCTGGTATACTGACGTATAACAAAACGACACAGGTACTGCAGCGAGCGCACCTGCATGAAGCGCGACACCGGGTTGGTGAGTCTGACCGGGTAGGTGGCCGAGCCCGGCAGCCGGGAGCGGGAGTAGCAGAAAGCCCCGTTCTCCGAGTCCCTGATGGAGTGCTCGATGAGATCCACGATGGACGTGTGTCCCTCCACGTCGGGCTGCTCGTAGAAGCTGAAGCGGCCGTTGGAGTGCTCGATGCGCGTGTGCAGCGTCTTGCCGTGCGAGCGGAAGCTCAGGCTCAGCAGGTAGCGGTCGTCCGAGCTGTCGCGCACGAGGAACGAGCCGTCGGGCACGTTGGCCAGCTTCCCCTCGGCCTCCCAGCGCGTGATGGGGCCCCAGTACCAGCCCTGCTTGGCCAGCTTCTTGAGCTCCTCCGTCAGGCTCGTCACCACCATGGGGCCGCTGCTCTGCACCGAGTCGTAGACCCTGGCCACGCCGGGGGCGGAGTTGGGGTCGAAATTCAAGTGGCAGCGCACGCTGTCGGCCACGCGGGCGTCGGCGCCGCCCAGCCCGCCCAGGTGCCTCTGGATGGCGTCGCTCTGCAGGGGAGGTAGCAACGGCGAGAGCGGGGCGTCGTGGCCGGCGCGGGGGCTCTGCAGCACCACCCCCGTGGTGCCGATCAGGAGGCCGCCCACCGCGGGGTCCACGAAGATGTCGGGGCCCACGACCAGCTCCGCGTCCACCGGGTGCTCGTCCTGGGCGAAGGCGCTGCCCCCCACCGGGGGCGGCACGGCGGACACCTCCATGGGCGAGGAGCCGTCCAGACAGTAGCTGCGCGACCCCTCCAGGGGGTACATCCCCTCGTCTAAAGGCACGGTGTACTGAATGTAGTCCTGAGGCACGAGTCCGAGGACGACAGGCACATGTTCGTCCAGGCGCAGGTGCAGGTCTCCGCTCGGGGAGTCGGAGCTCCGGAGCGCGCTGCCCTGCTCCTGGCACACGGGGTCGGGCTGCAGGTCGTGGAAGTCCTTCCGAACCCCGTTCAGGGCCGGGCTCGGGCTGGACGAGTGCACCAGGGCCTTGACGCGCACCTCCATCTTGATGCACGTCTCCTCCGAGGTGGTGGGGCGCAGGGGCCAGGGCGTGGGGCTGTAGTGGTGGCTGCGGAGCGAGGTGGACCTGATGGGCCTCTGCGCCCTGACGTCTTTGAAGACGATGGGCGCGGAGGAGGAGGAGAAGGCGTCCTCTTCCATGGCGCTGCCCGCGGGCGCGCCGCCCTTGGCCTTGGCCTTCTGCTTGGCCGACAGCCGCCGCTTGAGCGTGCCCATCAGGCTCTCGCTTTTCGATCTGCCTTTTCCACCCTTTTCGTCTTCACCGTTGATGTCGCAGCTGGCCATATCTTTCCCGTAGCAGCTACCAAATAAGGAGTCATCCTTTCCAAAGTCACCGGCGAGAGATGTTGGTACCATGAAATCAGTTTCTTCTTTACTTTTATTCAAGTTAAAAGACTTCCGGAAAGTTTTAAGACTAATTTTCTTCATTATGACTAGCTACCTAATCCACGGAGATCAATTTCTCTCTGCAATACTATCCCCAAACATCTGGAGAGGCTGAAATGCTGCATCTAGGTATTTTCCCAGCTTCATTTAACCTTTGGAGCCATTTTCTAAAAAACAAAACAAAGCACAGATATTAAAAATTCCCAACGTGGATTTTATTTGTCAAATAAAATTTTCCAAGAAAGTTTTATTTTACTCAGTTTTTATCCTTTACTTTCTGAAACACAGACCCACGGCTTTTCTTAGGAATATCAACTCTGGCAGGAGGGGCAGTGTTTTCCATTTTACCCGGCAGGGTAGATCACTTCCTGCTACACAATGGGCATTGGGCAAATATTTGATATTTAAAGAACAAGCCCTCATCCACTTTCCTTTCCTTCCGCACCCTGCGTTTGTTTTCTTCTTCACCTACGGCCAGTGCGCATGCCCGTCTCACTGCACACAGGGCACGTGCATCTTCAGCACCAGTCCTGACTCGTCCCCTCTTCTGTCTGATGGCCAGTCTGTGCAAAGCAAACCCTCCATACAGAGGCACCACGCAGAACAGGGAGAAGAAGCCCGGTCCATCCTCGGCAACTTACATGTATTTTAAATACTTAAATATCTTTAAAAATGAATAAAAAGAACCTCATAATCTGAAAAGTCATGTAGAAATGTCCCTCTCCACTTGTGACTTCCTTGGGCACAGGGCTCATGCACAGCCACATTTCCAGTGCTGGCAGCGGGAGAAGCAGAATGCTTGTGCTCCACCCAGTAGCTTGGCGCCACTCCGTTTCTTGGCAAAAGACTGTAGCTCTAACTTTAATCACATTCATTAATTGGCTCTGCAGTTACTAAGCCCCTACTATATGCACAGCACTGTGTGGTAAAATGCAGACTAATAAATTATTTATGATCTTCTAATCCAGTGGAAAGACAGATATATGAATGGATAAATTATAATACAAACCCATTAGAAACGTAATGGTAACATAAGGCTGGAATTGAGAGAAGAGAAAAAAACCTGACAAATGTTCACTTTTAGTTACAGACAGCATCTGGTTGGTGTGTGGCTGGAATCCGCATGCAATCATGCATACTACAAAGCACTCCATCAGACAGCCTGCCAGGGGACCACAGCACAGCCCCACAAGAAGCAGCAGCAAGTGCAAAATCGGTCTTACTGTCAGGTACTGTCTTCACTAAGGTGGAACAGACGAAACACTGCTAACTATTCGGAGCTCCAGCTGCATCAAGCTGTCTATTAGATGAACCCACGGAGTACTTCGTCTTCCACCCAAGCACTAAAATGCACACAGCAGCCCTGACACCAGGATCAGTAACTGATTCTCAGGTGCTAAGTATGCACATTTAAATCATCCCCACTAAATTTGGGGTTCAAATGGTTTTTCCCATTACCACATCCATACCACCAAAAACCACACAGGCATCACAGCAAAAACAGTTGGCAGTTAGTACTTAAAAATTACTTAAAAATTACTCCTTTTTCAACTACCAATGCACATGCAACTTAATAATAATATTAAAGAAACAAAATTCAATCCTAGACATTAGAAACTATAAAAAGTTTTATTAGGCCATATGGTCGTTTATCACTTCCCTACATTTTCCAGGCAAAGATTACTCTGTAATTTTTAAGAGTATCTGTTTTTCGGTTTGCACTTCCAAAAATATATGCCATCTTTTTATAGGATTACCATCTGTTTTAAGCCTAAGAAAATGTTCTGAATTAAGTTTTACCACTTTTTTAATTGTAAAATTTTAAGCTTACACATATACTTGAAAATGTGTATAATGGTTCAAGGGAAAAGATTTCAGACATTTAAAGTAAAGAATACTATTTATGCAGAAAATAATATTCACAAATAATTTCACAACCTCTTTAATGAATGATTTTAGGCAGCCATGTCTATCAGTCATTTTAACACCTAATGCAAAAAAATTAAAAAGACAAATCAAAAACTACTTACTTCAACAAACAAAATAGCTTTATCATTCTCATTTTACAAGTAAGGAACCTGGGTCGTGGAGAGATTAGAATCTGCCCAATGAAGTTACTACCAGGAAATAGCAGATCCAGAATATGAACCTATTAACTCCAAGGGTCACATTCTTTCTCTACACCAACAGCCTGCCTATAAATCTATTCCTTAAATCATTGGTTCTTAAACTTTCTGGCCTCAGAAAGATCTGGCCTTTATTCTCTTAAAACTTATTGAAGGCCACAAAATCTTTGTTTAAAGGCAACAACAACAAAAAAAACCTTATGTGGATTATATCTACTGAAATTTATCTTACTATAAATTAAAACTGAGATAAAGCTGGGTGTGGTAATCCTAGTGAGGCCCTCTGGGGGGGTGTGGCTTGGGGATAGAATGCCCCTAGGTTCGATCCCCCCACACCCACATACACACACACACACACACACACACACACACACATTACCTGGCGTGGTGCACTCCTGCAATCCCAGTCAAGTGATCAGTTACAAAATTCAATCCAGTGATCAATTACAAAATTCAGATGTAAAGATCACTAACAATTCTAAAGTTTTAAAAAGCTGGTAAGAAAATATAACAGAAGGTTCTATTGAGAAGATCTTCAAGATGAACTAAGAAATGTAAAGAACTACATTAAAAATTTTAAAACTCCTCTAAGGATTTTATTAGCTAGTTCTTAAATAAAGCAATTCAAGATCCCAAGGAAACATCAATAACACTTTTGTGAGAAACCTGACAAAATGATAGTGAAGTTAACTTTAATAAACAATGAAAAAAGAAAAATTCTAGAGGATTAAATGAAGGATGGTAAGGTGTACAAGATATTAAACCACAGTACAAGCTGGTATACATACTATAGTGGCACACACCTGTAATCCCAGTACTTGGGAGGCTGAGACAGAAGAACAAAGGTTTGAGGATAGCCTCAGAAACACAGCGAGACTTTCAGCAACCTAGCGAGACCCTGTCTCAAAACGAAAAATAAAACAGGGTTGGGGGTGGAGCTTAAAGTTAGAATCCCCTTAGTTCAATCCCCAGTACCATGAAAAAATAAGCAAGCAAGCAAGCAAGCAAACGAAAAACTCCATACTACAACAGGTTAAAACTACGAGGGGAAAAAAGATACAATAGAAAGTCAAGAAACTAACCAGGCACACTGGTGCATGCCTGGGAGGCTGAGATGAGAGAATTGTAGGTTCAAGGCCAGCCTCAGAAACTTAGCAAAACCCTTTTTCAAAATAAATTTACAAGGGTTGACGGTGTAGTTCAAAGAAAAAACACTCCTGGGTGAGTGAGTGGGTGGGTAGATAGATGGATGGAAGGATGAGAGACCAAGATGCATATGGGAAGAGGACGCGATGAACAGTTGGTGTTGAACTCCTGGGGGAAAAGGTGCATCATCAATAAACAATGAGGAATAGGCTGGATAAACACTTGAGAGGGCTGGAGGAAGCAGGGCTCTTACTTTATTTCTTCTATCAAAGTAAATTCCAGAAATATCAAATATGCAAAGATTTATTTAAAAAAAGATAAGGGTAGAGGAAAATACTTTCAAAAAAAAATCTTGCACTGCAGAAGAACCTTTTTGTGTGTGTGTGTGTGTGTGTGTGTGTGGTACTAGGGAGTGAACCAGGGCCATTCTACCTCAGAGCTACACCCTCAGCACTACTATTATTTTTTAGTTTGAAACAGGGTCTCACTAAGTGGCTGAGGCTGGCCACAAACCTATGATCTTCCTGTCTCAGCCTCCCACGTACTGGGATTACAAGTGTGCACCATCACATCCAGCTTGCAGAAGAATTTTTAATGCATAACATAAAACCTTGACTCCATAAAGGAAAAGATGGATAAACCTAAACATGCAAAATGTATACATTTTTAGATAACCAAAACCCGGCATAAATAAAGCCAAAATCAAACTTGAGGAAAACTGCAAACATATATGACAAAGGACTTCAGTTCTGTATGCTGTTAGAAATCAGTACAAGGAAGGCAAAAATCCTATACAAAAATGAATAAAATATACAAACATTTGCAATTCACTCCTCACAGATTCAAAGGATTTTGGGGTAATGGGAGCTGTCCTATACCTTAATAATGGTGGTGCTTACCTGACTGCCTTTGTCAAAAGGCAAGGAATTATATACTAAAAATGGTGATTTCACTGTTTCTGAATTATATCTCAATTTTTTTAAACCCACTAAATAAATTCAAACCAAAACAAGGAAGCACCTTCTTACCCATGAGTCTGAAAAAGTTAACTAGATAACACAATGTTAGGAAGGATATCCGACCCTGGGCACTTACAACTCATGGCTGAAATGTAAATTGCTACAGCTTTGTAAAAGATGGTTTGAAAATATTTATCAAAACTTTGAATTCACATATGCTTTAACAACTAATTAACGCCATTAGGAATTTGTCTTTTGGATATATGCTCATTACAAATACAAAGACATATGGAAAACAATGTTCCCTTTAGCATTAGTTGTTTGGTTTTTTTCCTAAGCTAGTATTACTGGGTCATTTGCCTAATAACAGTAAATAGATGCTACATATTGGGCTGATATGTGGCAGGCCTTGGTTTAAGCCTTCTGAACATATGTGTCTTATTGATCCTTATAACCTTATCACCCTGACCAGTCTGACAATGTGGAACCAGACTACCTGTGTCACAAATGTCACTGAATGAGCTTAGAAATAATGATGCCTAGACACCCTGTTTCCAAACAAAAAATAAAAAGGGCTGGGGGTAGAGCTCAGGGGTAGAATGCCTCTGGGTTCAATCCCCAGTACCACACACACAAACAAATAAATAGCCTGCATGGTAGCCTGTAATCCCAGAAAAAAAGAAAGAAGGAATGAACGATACCTATCCACACAAGTCAGCTGTGGGGTTTAAGTGTACTGATATATGTGATGTCCTTAAGACAACGCCTAAGCTGGGCACGGTGGCACATACCTGCAACCCTAGTACTTGGGGGCTGAGACAGGAGGACTGCAGGTTCACAGCCAGCCTCAGCAACTTAGCAAGGCCCTCAGCAACTTAAACCCTGTTTCAAAATAAAATATAAAAAGGGCTGGAGATGTAGCTTGGAGGTAGAATGCCACTGAGTTCATTCCCCAGCACAACAACAACACAAAGTCCAGCACACAGTAAACTATATGGGTCTTTGCAGCTAGTAGAAGCAACAATATTCCCGTTGTGTAAGTAGGGAAGCTGAGGCACAGGTAGATGAAGTCACTTGCTAAAATCACACAGCTGATCAACTGAATCTAGAGCGTATTTAATCACTGCACACACCTGTTCCTCCATAATTCATCTTGGAAGAAACATGGAATTAACAAGTTGAATAAAATAATAATACACATCAAAGATCAGAGTACTAGTTCAATAAATCATGATCAGTACAATGGAATGTTACACAGATAAAGATAATATCCCAAGATGCTATTGGAAAAAGTGAGCTCTGACACAAAATGCAAAGATGATCCTATTTGTGTGTATATTTGTATGCCTGGATATGAACATTCAATGTCTCAGGCAAACAACAGTAACTAGGTCTCTAAAGAACAGAAAAAGAGATGGAAAGTCCAGTTGACTTTTTCTTATTAGATATTTCTGTAACATCTGAGCAAGTTTACTGTTACTACAAAACAACATCACTCCATGCCTGCAGGGAAAAAAAAGCAGCCTAGGTACAGGACCAGGTCTGAGCACCTCAGCCACCTGGTATCCTAAGAAGAGGGACTCCAAGTCCTTTGAGGCCAAAGGATCCTTCTCCCACTAGGCCTCTCCGAGCTTTTCCCAATTCTCCCTAGTTGTTAATTCATGAGCCAAGATTCCCCTCCATGCCTTGCCTCCTTCCATGTACCTCACACTCAGCAACTTAGCCTTTAGCTTCCCGATTCATGCACAACGCAGGCTCATTTGGTGGCTCTGTTGCGTGTGGCCACCAGGAATAAACACCTTATCCGGCCAGCAGTGGTTTCATCACTCATGATGATGTCTGTAGTTTTAATTCGTGCCCACTTTGTTGCCTCCCCACCTCCCTTATTCTATCACTTCAAATCACATCTTCGTGTTGACACTGATGAAACACTGTGCTTCCAGGAAAGGTCTGAAGGCTTGGCTGCAAGGATCTCAGACTCTAGCACCGCATGTAAATTAGCAATCATCTGCAGCAGCCACATTTGGGTGCTACGTCATTCAGAGACCCCTGACTCACACCAAGAGGCGAGAGGGGAGGCTCAGTCACTGCTGCTGTTGTTGCTGCTACAACTCCCACCTCGAACCTGCGATCCTCCTGTCTCAGTCTCCCAAGTACTGACAGGGGTGTGTCGCCACGCCTGGCTTACATTTACCTTCCTGACTCCTCACAAGAACTCCATTTAGAGTTCTTTCTTCATCTCTATTTCACAGAAGAACAAACTGAACCTTAGTTTAATGGTCTGCCCTAAATCACAAAGGAAGCTGCTCAGTAATAGATACAAGTGCTGAAACCTTGGCCCATGATTTGAAACTACCATTTTATATTAGTGCCTATTAACAGGAGCTCAGCCTGCAGATTAAGAGCAGACTGGAGCCAGGCCTGGTGGTGCACACCTGTAATCCCAGTACTTGGGAGGCTGAGACAGGAGGATCGCAGGTTCGTGGCCAGCCTCAGCAACTTAGTGAGACACTGTTTTAAAATAAAAAATAAAATAGGGCTAGGGGTGTAGCTTGGAGGTAGAATGCCCCTGGGTTCAATACCCAGTTCCACAAAAAAAAAAAAAAGAGCAGACAGGAGCCACTCTGCCTGGGTTCACGTGGCAGCAAGTTTCCTAATGGCTGGGACATCCACGATCAGTTTCCTCATCTGAAAGAACAGACGAGAACAGTGCATGCCTAGGAAACTCACTCTGCCGCGAGGACACGGTGGAACAAGGAGGTCAGTAAGTGCTCTCCCCCAAAAGTAACTGTAAAGCTGGTTAGAGATATAAACCACACACCACAGACAAACACTTGGGCAAGGCAGCCCGGGGTGTTCTCGCTGGGGGAGCTACCATGACTGAGAGCACGCAGGGAAGGGTTCAAGGAAGCAGGAATTCAGAGGATGACTTCTCATCAGGAGCAATGGAGGGATGAATGCAGTGGAGGGACACATTCAAAGTGCTAAGGAATTTTTTAAAATTGTTAACCCAGAACCAGGCATGGTGGCACATGCCTGTAATCTCAGTAGTTGGAAGGCAAGATTGCTGGTTCGAGGTCAGCCTCGGCAACTTAAGGAGACTCTGTAGACTGGTTCCACAGTGCCATACTGGTTCATGCGTAGTATCAAATCTACAAGGTTATGAGGTTATCAGGATTGAGACACAATATATTCAAAAGGCTTAAACCAAGGCCTGGCACATATCAGTCCAATATGTAGCATTTATTTACCACTATTAGGCAAATGACCCAGTAATACTAGACCCTATCTCAAAATATAAAATTAAAAAACTTGGGGGTAGAAAGCCCCTAGGTTTAGTCCCTAGTACAAAAAAACAAACAAACAAACAACCCTACTAACCAAGAATATTACATCCAAAACAGTGCTCAAGATTAAACAGGAAAAACTAACATGAAATAAAGACACTCCTATGTAGCTATGTAGAAAAGAGGCTGAGTAAATATACTGTTGGCTGGCTTATCTTACAAAAAATAGCAAAAATGAAGTGCTTCAAATTCAAAGACAGCAATACATGGTGATGACTGGAAATGATAAATTTGTAGATAGAAAAATACTACAAACACATTTTTGCTCATTTCCTTTCCTCTTTAAAGGACATGAGATGGTACTAATAATTGTAAAACACACATAAATGTGACATGTGAATGTCACAAAGGAACAGGAATGCTGGGGACTAACCCAGGGCCTCACTTGTGCTAATCAAGTGCTCTACCAGTAAGCTACATACCCACATGTGATTTTGAAACAGGGTCTCAGTTCACTAAGTTGCGCGGGCTGGCCTTGAACTTGAATTTGAAATACTCCTGCCTTGGCCTCCCCAGTTGCTGGGATTATAGGCATGTGCTACTATGCCCAGGTTCTTGGTTAACAGTTTTAAAATTTCAACACACGGTGTACACCTCCCTGCCTGGCTTTTTGTTGCTGATGTTTGTTTTTTACAGAAGGATAGTACTTTTGTATTGACTTTCTATTCTTCTTATTGTTTTTTGGCGGTACTTGATGAACATAAGTTTCTCATTTTCATTTTAGTCAAATTTACCAGTCCTTTACTATTGCCCTTTTATTGTCTTAAGAAGCCCCTCGGACACCAAAATATATATTCCCCCGTATTTCCTGTAAAAAAAAGTATTGAAGTTTTGTTTCTCATATTTAAGTCCCTGATTAATCTAGCATTGATTTATGTGTGAGGTAGGAATTAATTTAATTTTTCAACATGGGTAATCAACTGGCTTAATACCTTCACAGAAAAATATTCACCCTTGTAAGAATTTTAAAAAACACAAATTAAATAGTTATGATATCATTTTCCAAAAATCAAACCAGCAAAGGTTTGTCTAATGGTATAACTCATTGTTTAAAAGTCTCTTAATTAGCTAGAAGTGGTGACGCACACTTGTAATCCTAGTATTTGGAAGCTAAGACAGTAGGATCACAGTTTCAAGGCCAGCCTTAGCAACTTTGGGAGATCCTGTTTCAAAATAAAAAATTTTTAAAGGGCTAGAGGTGTAGCTCAGAGGTAGAACACCCTTGAGTTCAATGCCCCCTCCCCAAATATCTTCATATAGTTGTAAAAATTAATTTGGCAGTATGCAACTCTTAAAAATAATTATATTTTCATCCAATAATGCTATTTTTACACATTTTAAAGAAATAATATGTAAACAAAGAATAACAACGTTCCCTGCATTATTATAAAAAATGAGTTAAAAAAACAAAATATCCTAATTCCAACAGTTATGAGAACAGTAAACAAAATCCTGGCACATCTACACAATGGAACTTCAGGGAATCACTAAAGTGGATATTTATATAGTTATAAATAACATGAGGGAAAAGTTCATATTGTTCATTTGTTAACTGCAAAAACACAGGAAACAAAATTATATGTAAAGTATGGTCTCCGTTATACAGAAAGAATAGGGAGAAAAACTGAGCCAGAAAGAAGTACACCAGAACTGCTAACCGGATGGCAAACTGTTTTCAAAATATTCTATAATAAACATGTTTCTATAAAGTGTTTCTAAAGTGTTCATAGTGTTTCTGTAAGAATACAGTCTGAGCTTTTTTGTTCTGAAAACTGCTTTTTTTAAACGGAATGGCTAAGTAAATCCATCAGGTTAAAGCAAAATGCAAAGCCTTTGCTTGGCTTTCAGTGACGCCATGAGTGCCAAGCAAAAGATAAATCAATACATGAGACTATAGGTTTGCTTTAATAAACATAGACAGCCTCTTCCTTCTCCTTACCCACACAAAAAACTTTTTGCAAATCTGACATGAACATTTTTGTACTGGTGTACATACAGATACCCACTCAGGGAATGGCTTCAGTTATTTAGTGTAAGTGACTAGAACAACAAACTTACCAATGACACTCTTCCCTCCTGACCCAGTCTGTACTCACAATTAATCACTGTAATCATCCCCCTGCAAAGACCAAACCTCAATTCCCTCCCTCCACTCTTGGCAAAACCACAGCAGCGATTAAACCAACTGTGCCTACACCATGCCTGCGTCCATACCACTGAATGTGGCTGGAGAAACATGACCATAAACCTCCGGGGGCCCCTGATACCACCTAGAAACCAAGCCACATTTCAGACCCATTCCCTCGCTTTCCTTTACGCTGCCTCACACCATCCCTCACCCTTCCTCACACCTGTAATACCTGCTCCCCCATATTCAATCACAGCAAATGCCCAGCCTCCGACTTCACTGAGAAAATGAAGGACATCAAGAGGAAACCATGGACTCCACCACATCTGCCCACTTAGTAACATCTGTTTCCGCACTCACCTCCAACCTGCTCCTTTCCAAAGGCACCTCACCCTCCATGTGCACGCTTCATCTCCTCATAATGTTCACCTTTTGCTGGGTCATTCCTAAAAATGTTACTTCTCCTATAAAAACAAACCTGACCCCACTTTCCCCACCAGCTGTGACCCCACCTCTAATTCCCTTTGCAGTACAACACTGGGGAGAACAGTGTGGCCTTCGTGGCTAAAAGCCCTCCTCTCCCATTTTCTCCTGCAGCCACACCAGAGCTTCCCCACAGCAGCACCAAGAAGCGCCAAGGCCCCACCTGAGATGCCCGACTAATATCTCTGAACATCCCCTCCCCTTTTGCCTGGTACAATTTTATCTCTTTGCCCCAAGGACGCCACACTCAAACAGCCACCCCTTAGACTGCTTTGCCGAGTCCCCTCCAACCTTTTCGTGATGGAGCACCCAGCACTCAAACTCTGGTCACCTCTTCTCCCCTCTCGACTGCATTTGTTCTCAGTGCTAAACGGCATCTACGTGCACCCACACCTAAATGCTTGTCTCTTCATTTAAGGCTCATTATATTCACCTCCCTTCTTGACACTGCCACTTGGATGTCTTATAGATAGCTCAAACTTAACATTGTCAACACTAAACGCTGCATCCTTCCCACCCCACTTCTAAGCCTGTTCTGCCTGCAGGCTCTCCACTTCCATTTATGGCTACTTCATTCTTCCAACTGCTCAGATCAAAACATTCAGAATCATCCTTGGCTCCTTTCTCCAAAACCTCACGTGCAATATGTCACAAAATCCCAATCTCACCTGCCTTCAGAATACATGCAGATTCCGACCGCTGCTTACCGCTGTACCTGAGAGGGCTCCTGTCCTCTCTAGCCTGGGTACTGCAATAGCCTCCAATTACTTTCCTTGTTTTCTCCTTTGGCTTCCGACAGTCTTCTCTCCAAATGGCACTGGTGCTCAGGGAGCTGGGACAGATGCTGCCCCTGGCTACTACTACTACCCGAGTAATACGCCCTTGATCTCTGAGATTCTGGAATCTCATGCCTTCTGCTACCACACATGAAACTGCAACGGGCTAACTTACTAGTTTGCATGGAAGGTAAGATATCAGACCATTCACGGTTCTTGACAAGTACATGCAAACAAAAATAACTCAAGCATAACAAAATAATAAAATTGCTTTGACTTTTCTCAGGGTCTGGAGATCTTACAATAAGCTCTACTCTAAAAAGCAGTATCAAATATTTGCAAGGCTACATAGGTGGATAAAAATTAAATATAACCAAAGTTAAGAAAAATAGATTTAAAGTTGCCATATAATTTAAAATTGAATAAATTAAGAATGAATATATAATTACAGCCAAATTTCTAATCAATTCTCAAGGGGTTCATTCAAACTTTGTGGGCTACTGACATTAAAATATGGGGAAGCCCCAGCCTAAGGTTACAGTGTGACACTGAGTGAATCTCCTTTTTGAGTCTTGGGTTTCCCATATAAAATAAGGAAATTAATCTCTAAAGTATGTCCAGTTCTAAAAGTAGTTGATCCAATGAAAATAAAAATATTCCCAGAGAATGAATGTTTAACCTGCAGAGAACAACTTTTATGTGAACATTTCTAGGCATCTTTCACTATAACTATGTTCAATACATTCCTATCAAACATAATATAAAACAAATACTTATAACATCAATCATCAAAAAAACATTAATGGAGCTGGCTTATAAGAATCAATTAAGGAAGTGAGCATTCACCTCTCCTTAACTGTTTTATTCAGATTTTAACATGTTGTGCTTAAAATGAAGTACACCTATGTACCAACTAACCACTGTCTTTATTTATACACATATTAAGTTTCCAATATATACATTTTACACCTGTCTAGGCACTTACCAATTCAAAGAAGCATGGTATAAGAAGAAATATTCGGTCTTTATCCCCAGTTCCTGACACAGATATCTTAACCCCTTAGAATTTCCCGAGTGACGCAAGTAGCTTGTGTTATTAGTAACAGGCCCCTTTCAATCACACCTAATGGGTGACTTAGAGCCAGGCTCCCAGATGGCCTCCAAATGGGGCTGGGCACCAAGCGACTGCAAAGTGGGAACGTTCAGCCTCACCCCTCACCAGAGAGGGAAGGGGGCTGGAGACTGAGCGGGCCAAGCACTCTCACCAGTTTCAGAGAGCTCCTGGACTGGGAAGCACAGGGAGGGCGCGGCACCTAGGCGGGCATGGAAGTGCCACATGCTACCTTGCCCTGTGCCCCTCTGCTAGTGGCTGTTCCTGAGCGGTATCCTTTACAGTAAACCAGTAATCATAAGTAAAGTGCTTTACTGAGTTCCATGAGCCATTCTAGCCAATGACCCAGTGAGAGGAGGAGGCCTTGGGAACCCTGGTTTACAGCCCGCGCGTCAGGAGCAGGACCAGACCAGGACTTGCAACTGCATGAAGTGGAGCCAGTCTTGTGGGACAACCAGTGCGGTTCCTGCTAACTCTGGGCAGTGTCAGAATTGACGACACATAGTTTTTGTGTTGGAGAATTGGTCGTTGGTATTGAAAACATGACAGATAAATAACCCTTACTTCTTCCCTGTGTATATGGGCTGAATCACCTATAAAATAACATTTTAGCAAATTAATACAGTTTTCTCAATCCTAGAACAGTGGAGATGAGCGGCACTAATAAAGCAAACCATGTGCATATTAAAAATGTAGCACCCCAACTCATTAAGATCCTGAATGATACCCACATCCCCACCTTATTTTATTAAGGTGCAGTTACAGCTGACATTTTAAAAATATCTACTGTAATACTTTTGGAACAATGTATAATGTAATAAATTCTGACCTCTAGAAAGAGAAATGTAAAATACTATTTTAAATGTAGTCGTGTAATACAATTCCTCTATATATGGTCACAACTGACCATTGCAAATTAAAATCAATTCAACTCTTAATAAATGTTACCAAAATTATTTTAGCTAAAAATATTACAAATCCTCTAAAAATCTCACCACTTCCATTGCCTATGAGAAAGATTGACCTCACTGATTAAACTACCCATGTGGGTAAGGTACTTTAAGTTTTTGTTTTGTTTTGTTTTTCGGTACTGGGGATTGAACCCAGGGGCATTCTATCTCTGAGCAACACCCCCAGCCTTTTTTATTTTTTATTTTGAAACAGGGTCTCGCTAGGTTGCTGAGAATCTCATAAAGTTGCTGAGGTTGGCCTGGTTCCTATGATCCTCCTGTCTCAGCCTGCCAAGTACTGGGATTACAGGTGTGAGCCAACATGCCCATTTAAGAATTTTGACAACTGTAAACAATTAATAGGGTCCAAAGAAAATCTGTGTTTTGCTGTTTTTGTTTTTATTCTGAGGCACAGGTACTTAGCAAATAGCACTATGGTGAAGTTCAGTTTTCAACTTCCATTGAAAATGTCAGTTTTCATTCACTTCAAGATTTAAAATAACCTGCTTATACACAAAACTACTGAGAGGGGTTTTCTGGGATGGAACCCAGGGGTGCTCTACCACTGAGCTATAGCCCCAGCCCTGTTTAGTTTTTTATTTTGGGACAGGATCTAAGTTTCTCAGGCTGGCCTCAAACCTGTGATCCTCCTTCCTCAGCCTCCCAAGTACTAGGATTGCAACATGTACCCTTACACCCAGCAGAAAAACTCTTAAATATTCTGAATTACTTAAAGCAAATTTAACTTCTAAAAGGCAACATGTACATAAAAACAACTGAAAAGTAACAAAATTCTGACTACTCTCAGAAGCTTTAGATCTTAACACAAAAACTCCAATTTAAAAAACAATTTGTTAATTATTCAAATGCTTTTGCATATAGAACATAAGATTTTTTTTCATTTAGTTTGCACTAGAGAACATGAGTTTTCTGTTAAAAAGAATCTTCACATTTTCCAAAACATATCCAAATCAAGAATGGGGGGTTTAGAATAGCAGATTTAGGATATAAAAAGTAAACCATATAAGATTTATTATTGCCGGGTGTGGTGGTGCACGCCTATAATCCCACTGAGACAGGAGGATTGCAGGTTTGAGGACAGCCTTACTAAGTAGTAGGACTCTCATCAATCTAGCAAGACCCTGTTTCAAAATAAAAACAAAATAGGGCTGGGGGTGTAGCTCAGAGGTAGAATGCTCCTGGGTCCAATCCCCAGTATGAACTGTGAAAACACATTAACTTTATTTAAAGAATAGACATCGTTTTTGCCCAAAGTAAAGGCTTTAATATTCACTGATGCTAGCAAAACAAAGAAACAAAAACTGGGTTTAAAAAAAAAGAAGTTCTTGGTGAGCTCCTGATTAAACATACGCTTCTTAATCTCCACTCTCACCCAAAACACAGGGACACAAAAACTGGAACGCAAATTACAGCCCATGATGACAGTGCTAACTGGCTTAGGTAGACTGGAGGAAAGTACAATCCACGCCTGGCTGGGGGTAGCTCGGTGGTAGAGCACTGGCCTAGCGCACGTGAGGCCCTGGCACTCCATCTCCAGCCCCACAGGAAAGGGGAACGGGGAAGAAGGGAAAATCAAAGCCTGCTGGAAGGGAGGACAACAAAAACAAGACCAAGAAAAAGTGTTACAAATAGGAAGCAAGTCAGATGCTATCTTCTTTTTTTTTTTTTTTTGCGGAACTGGGAATGGAACCCAGGGGCATTCTACCTCCGAGCTACACCCCAGCCCTATTTTTTATTCTCTATTTTGAAACAGGGTCTCACTAAGTTGCAGAGGGCCTCAATAAGTAGCTGAAGCTGGCTGCGAACCTGCAATCCTCCTGTCTCAGCCTCCCAAGTGCTGGGATTACAAGCGTGTGCCACCACGCCCGGCTCAGATGCTATTTTTCAAAAGGGAGGTGGAGAAAAGAGGGAGAACTGTAAGGAAACAAAAACTCTTTCATTGCCAAAACTAAAAATTCAAGGAAAGAAAAGTTGAGCTTTTCTTTCCCCAAAAAAAGACTACCATGAAGTATTGAGAGAGAAGAAAGATAAATAAACAGATCAACCCAGAAGTTCCTAAAATCAACAAAGAAGTTTCAATTAGGAAAAAGAAAACTAAGGGGAAGAAATTATAAAAGAAAATTCAAAAATTTTCCTAGAACTGAACACAAGTTTACAGATTGAAAGACCAATGGAATGCTCAGTACATCAACAACATTGAAATTTTAGTATTATAATATAAAGGTCCCAAGAAGCTTCTAGAAAGAGGGGGAAAGACATGCAAATACCTGGGAAACAGGGGGCACCTGGCTCAAGGGTCAACAATGACAGCCAGCCGACAATGGAGCCATGCCCTCCAAGTTCCAAGAGAAATGCGCGCTCAAGGAAGACACTCATTTATGGCTTGGGAGCTCTTTGTGACCCCCGCATTTCCTGGCACCCCTGCAGGGCCACCTGCCTGGTGATGGCTAAAGGACTGTCATGTATGTAACCTGCCAGCCAGCACTCCTGCATCCACCAGGTCTACAGGTGAAAGCAGACTGATCCAGAGGAAGAGGCCACGGGAGCCAGCCCACTGCGGACTTCGGGAAGCAAGCAAGAAACCCTCATTTACACACCGAGATTTCAGGGTTGGTCTGCAATTGCTGCATAACCTCTTCTGTTCTGGCTAAAAATAAGATGTATCTCTTCCATCACCGTTCTCAGGAAGTTAGTTACTAGGAGGACAAGCTATCAAATGAAGAAAGTAAACCAGGAAACAGAAAACCAGGTACCCACTTAAGAGAGAGAAGAAAAGAACGTCCAGGGTGATGGCACAGGCTCCCCGTTTCAGGTCTTGTCCCTGCCTTCTGTATCTCCCCAGCCAAACCCAGGCCACCTTCCAAGAGCCAGCTACATTGCAGCATCCTCCCTCAAGTAAATCCAAATGCCTGCGTCTGGGATTAGACTAAAACATCTGGCATCAGTGGCAAGAAAAGCTGTGTGTAAGCCGGGCGTGGTGGCGCGCGCTTGTAATCCAGTACTTGGGAGGCAGAGACCGGAGGATCTGGGTTCGCGGCCAGCCTCAGCTACTTAGTGAGGCCCTCTACAACTTAGTGAGACCCTGTTTCAAAATAAAGAATAAAAAATAGGGCCAGGGGTGTAGCTCAGAGGTAGAATGCCCCTGGGTTCAATCCCCAGTTCTGCAAAAAAAAAAAAAAAA
>PVJS01003187.1:0-77627 GCA_004027185.1 Glis glis
AATCCCCGGTACCGCAAAAAAAAAAAAAAAAAAATTCTTACATTGTCTCTGCACCTTTGAAAGTGTCAGCACAACTGAAGTGTCACACTGCTTGGTATGTGGAGCTGATGCTTCATTGGAAACTTCCATATTTTTACTAAAAAAAAATAATTCTACTATAAATGCACAATATATGAGGGTTTATACTAAAATGGGATGGACATTTGATGTTACCCAACAGAATCTACAAGAGGACACAAAGAATGACTTAATGGTATTGATGTTGTGGTTGGCTACCTCCAAAGAGACCACAAAAATCACATTTTATATAAGGAATGACAAACTGACATTTACTGAAGTGTGCTCCAAAGCTGTTTAGTATGAGGACAGGGTATGCTGGCATGTAACATTCTTCTCACAGTTCATTATATGACTTAAGCCATAATAAGAACAAGATGGGATGTACGGCTATTTTGCAAGCAGAAAATTTATTCTCCAGAGAAAACAGACCGTTAGGATTTGTTGATACTGTTTTAGGTTTTTTTATGTAAGGGAAAATTTTTATTTAATTTCAGATTCCATTTCTGTGATTGGTTCTCTAATATGGTTTTAAGAATATTCCTCAAATTCAAATTAATATAAAAAGACAGTGAGGTAAATGATCCAGGAGGTACTCAAGTTGTTCAAGAAAACCTGTTATAAATTAAGTATAAATTAAGGTCGTTTGGCTCATAATTCTATGTCTCTCAATGTGATCAGGGAATAAGATTACAATTCTATTAATTTATAAACATAAATGTATGCCTTACAAATTAAAAATAGCATTGAATATGTTCCCTTGGTCCTTGTGTTAATGCCACTTCCTTTCTAGAGATTTGATAAAAAAAAACTTAACTAGATGTGGCAGAAGGAAATATATCCTCATCCTTTATGGATCTCTTTCTTTTATCAACTTAGTTTATATGGTTGTTCATTTTATTATGGTAGAATGAAAATCCAATAGCACAACATTCCTGTCCTCCTCTGAACGTGGTCAATACTCAGATTTGAAGTGAAATTTCTCTTTTCCTATGCCTCCTTAAAATGTCCCCCAAAAGTGGCGACATCTCCGGCTCTATATGACTTCCTCTAGTCCTCTTAACCATTCTCTCTGGCAGCAACAGATGAGATTTTACTCTTTAAATATTTCACATCTACTTACATGTGGGCTACAACTGTAGCACAGTATTAGTAACTGGACTATAAATTCCCACTGGAATGATCAAAGACATCACTTAAAACAACTTTTTCTATACTGTTGGCAATGAATCTAGGTTTGTAAGAAAAATACTGTCATCTACATCTAAGTGTTCCAATTTATTTTGTCACTTAACGAATGTAATCACCGCAGTACATTTATAAATAAAGTACATAGTAAGTTATTCTTGCAAATTGTAAAGTTTGTCTATGAGTCTAATCTATTATTATAAAAAAGAGGAGGGGGATGTTATATTCTATAAATAAATGTAGATGTAGTCTTGCAAGTATAAAAACACTTTTAGACAAAAGTGAAAGTTATTTTTGAGAATTCAGCTTAGACCTTAGGTGGGGGGATTATAAAGAAGTTCCAAGATCCCTTTCTGCTATAAAATTAGGTGAGTCTAACTTTTACATTTTATTCTATTTTTTTTAAATCCTAATTCAGCTTTTCAAGTTTCTTGAATTCATTCCCATCTTGCAATGTTCCCTGAGGTGCAAAACTGGCTTGTGGTCACCTAAAATACTCTGTTAGGAGAAAGCAAATTCCTGAGAAAGCTCCTAGAACCAATCTAGCTTTTCCAAAGTCCTTGAAACTGTAACTGGCTGATGTGCAACAAGGCTACTATCAACTTCAACAGACTTCTTGATGTCTACTTGATAGCCCATAGCACCAGCATCCTCTAAAAAGAGCTTTAAACAGCCTAGGCCTTTCTACAGCACAACTGTGACCCTGCTCGCAACCTTCTCACTTTGTTCCCACGCCAGTTCAAATCTTGCCTTTAGTCAGCTCCCCTTAGCTTCATCTCTGGTTCTCAGTGCCAGGCTTGCCTCTATAACCTGGGAATGCATTGAGTTTCTTGAATTCTGAGCTCTAGGACTCTTATCTCTTCAGATATGGCATGTGCTGCCTCCATCTTATCCTGACCACCTCAGGGAAAAGTTAACTTGATTGGCCTCCCTTCAGGAGGCAGCATGATCCATCCCCTTTCACATCCATGCCAGAATTTACATGCCAGACTTCTAACCATTCTCCTAACTCAACATTGTCCTTTTCTAATTCATTCTCCATAACCTTGCTATTACCATCCTAAAAGACCTTGACATTACCTGAATGTCTCTCATAATTCTATCCTGCTACATGATATAGTTCAAACTCCTAAGCCCATAAGAATCTAGATTTACCTACATAATTGTTCTCTACAAGTCCTTTGTTCCAGTCACAACTGTGTCCTCACACTCTCCAAAACATATCAAGCTGATCCTACCTCCCACGTAGTATGCCACTTCTTTAGACTCTTAATTGTACCCCACATTTGGGTCCTTGCTCAAGCTCACCTCCTTCAAGGTGAAGGTCCACATAATGAGTGGTCCACATTGTTCTATCCCTACTTGAATACATGTAGCATTTGAAAATTGCAAGGGGGTATGTCGTCTGTACTATTCATTGTGGTACTTAACAAAATACAATTATCTTCTGCCGTTATATATGGTTCTCTAATGTGTAAAGGGAATGACAAGTTTTCCTAACAGTAGATTCCATGAAGATAAGAACTATATCTTAAAATTATTTAAAACTATTTATAATACTAACAAGTAAAAGCTTGTTGAAAAAAGAACCCAGTAATTCAAATGACTTTTAGGACTGTTGATCTATTCATCATTTGATTGAAGACAAAGAATGTGCTAGATTATCTCAGAAAGTATTTTTTACCCCTGGATTTCTCAGACAACCTGAGGTTTTAATCTATGGAAATTATATTTGTAATTCTTATTTACAAACAATCAGATAGATTGTCTCACTACGTCTGGTAAGTTTCTCATTTTGCATAGGTTTTTAATATCTCTAAATAATTTGTTTTCATTCACATTGATTGCCTTTTTAAAAAAATTTCTAACCTGAGCTCTCATCAAGAGGAATAAGATCAGAATGATTAAGGTTTTGGTTTAATCCCAACTCTGCCAATTATGAGCTGCTTAATCTTAAGCAAGTAGCTTAATTTTGACATTGTTTTATCATCTGTAATATGGATATATTAGTAATAAGTTGAAGACCTTATTGGGTGGTGTTAGGGATTAAATAACTTTTTTACTTTAAGTAGTATTTACACATAGTAAACAAATATATGTTACATGTTATTGTTACCGATTATTTCTCTACAGTCAAATGGTCAAACATGGAGACATGATCTTTGATATAATTCTTTTTCTGGAACAGACATAGCTGTTATTAATATTTTAATAGTCTTATCTGAAAAAAATAGTCTGATCTGATTCACAATTTTGGAGCAGACTAAAGATTATGAGCTTGATTCTTCTCTTAGACAGGAAGGAAGTGAATTCCCCTCAGCCACATGGTTCCAAGGCACAGAGACAAAGGGAACAAAGCCAAGAGATAAGATGAGAACAGAAAAGATGGTTTTCAGGCATTCTCTCAGAAATTCTCCTCTCTCAGTGATGTGTTCAAATGTGTCCAAACTTACAAAGAAAGCATCGAGGCATTCAAACACCAATGATTCTCACTCTAGTCATCTGATTTCATTATGCTTTATTTAATTAAACAGGTATGTTGGTCAACTGAATTTCATAAATTTGGCATAACTGAGTGGTTGCTTTCCCCTGAGTTCATTCAATCATGTATTAGGATGGCTGCAAACTTGTCAAGATAAAAACAAATTGTATAAAGACACATGTTTTTCCAATGTTTTAGAAACCTAATTAGTATAACAACTCAAAACATGAGAATTAATGTTTTAAGTGATTTTGAAATTGAAAACTGGGCCACAGTGGTGCATACCTGTAATCCCAGTATTTGAAAAACTGAGACAGGAAATATCTCAGGTTTGAGAACAGCCTCAGCAATTTAGCGAGGCCCTCAGCGACTTGGTGAGATCCTGTTTCAAAATAAAAAAAAAATAAAATAGAGCTGGGGGTGTAACTCAGAGGTAGGCTACCCCTGGATTCAATCCCCAGTACCAGAACAACTTGAATCCATTACTATTGTTTATATTCAGGTAAAAGTATACTAATTTACCATGATAATGTATATAGTCACCATTGCTAGGATTTACTTATATATCATAAGCCACAGTGGAAACAGTATAGAGTGAAGGAAAATAAATGTCTGAATAATAAATGTAGACACTGAGATATTGATAATGTTAAATGTTGAGAAAGTTATTAAAGAAAAGGCTTATTCCAAACACATTCCAACAGGGCCATTTATCTCTCCTGAGACTTCTCTTTAGCTTCTTCATCCCTTCTCCATTTTCCTTGTACCACTTGCTTATAGGTCCTCATAAATCAGCAGGAATATATCACTGATGATCCATTTTACTTGGATCAAATCAAACATTGTAATAAGCTGTTTGGGAGCACTTAGGTACCTAAATCCTGCAGTGAATTATTTTTCTTTTTTTATGTTCATTTATTGGTGCATTGTAATTATACATTTTGATATATGTCAGGGTATGAACATCATACATGCACACATTGCACATTCAGCCCTCCCTCCAATCCCACCCCATTCCCTCCCCCTTCCCTCCCCTTCATGCTCCAGATAGTGATTGAGTCTTATAGGTTTGTGTATGTACACCATGTGCTATAGTGTGTTTCCCTCCACCCCCCTCCCAACTCCCTCAGTTAGGTCACCTTCTTTGTCCATCTAAAGATTTCTTCTTCTTCCCTTCTAAGTCCCGTTCTATCTGGCTCCCATAGATTAGGGGAAAAATATATCTGCATTATGAGGATTTTTAAAAAATACTCATCAAATAGGCCTAAGAGAATCATAATTATATTGGGATTATGTTAATTTCATTCAATACTGACTTTACACAGCATTAGGAGGCCCCTTTCTAGTGCTGGCTCAGTCACTACTTTGTGTGACCTTGAGCAAGTTACTAACATCTTTGCATCTCAATTTTTCTAAATATGTAAAACAGAATGGTTAAATCAAACAATTTTAAACTTTCTTCTAAATTTATATTTCTGTCTTTTAAGATCCCCAATTCATATAATAAAATATACCACATCTTTACTTTGGGATTATCTCATTTATCCTTTTGCAGTTTCCCTGACTGCAGAGTGAGGTGGGAGAATTAAAAAAATTAAAAATCCACTCAGATGTATTTTACTTGGGGAAATTTTTTACTTAATAGAAATAAGAACCAATATGGCAACTTAATAATTAAAAATAAAATACCAGAATGGATGGACACCAAGTTAAATACTGACAACATGTCACACCTTCTTTAAGAGAAACAGGACTGTTATGACTCTTATTTTCAACTACATACATTCTAGTTCAGAGTTAAGCACAGGAAAGGGGAAGAGGTCAATAGAGGTAAGAAATGGTAGTTAAAGAAATTCTCCTGAAGCTGAAATGTAGCCAAGAAGACTCTCTAAAATAGTGGCTGTGTTTCTTCAGGAACACTGTGACATAAATCCATTTGTGACACAGGATCTGCTCGGGAGTTAGAGGAGGGTGTGTGGCTCCACTCTCTAATGCCAACAGAAGAGCGTTCCCCTGGATACACTGAATTAGAGGCTGGGTCTTATATGACACTTCTATCATGGGAATAACCAAAAGCTTAAATTTGACAGGAATCAGTCTATTTAATGAAAAAATCAGTCCAAGGGCCTAAAGAAGACTAAGAGGTGACCTTGAGGAAACACCACACACTGTTTCTTGTCATTCCTGTTCCTTTCTAAATCTTTTGCCTAATCCCTTGAGTTGGCAGAGTTACCCCAAACATGGTGCCATACCTGCCTCAGGGGCAGTTATACACCAGAACTGTCTATTCTGCCCTTCTGTCCATCCAAAGAAAATGTGGTTGAACAAATCTTGAAACATGGGGCCTGCAATCTGTGCTATTAAAAAAAAAAAAAAACTCTCCCTGGGATTGCCATGCACACTCATGTCTGAAATCTGTAATACTGAGATTTCAATTTTACCACGCTTCCTCCCTACCCCCACGTCAGTGTGAAAATGGTGAACTTAAAGATAGTAAATAAATTTCCCAAAGTCAAAGTAATTTCCATCAGTTCTAGAACCTCTTAGTTAGATTTGAATGATTTATGAATGTGCAAACTGACTATATAATAAAGTGCATCTGAATTATAGGAACCAACTTGAAGTTCATCCATATTTCTACAGAAACGTACACTAGATCTTTCGCACATTTATGGAATAATTTTATGCTTACAATAACTTTTTGGGGTTTAAAAATATTTTAAATTTACATACTTACTACAAGTTGGCTTCTTTATATACAGTTCTGTAAATTTTATAGATTCGTGACCACCAGGACCACAATCAGGATACAGAACAGTTCCATTGCACAAAACCTCCTTGCTTCCTCTTTGTAGTCAAAAATCATATAAGTAAACTCATAAAGTAAGTAATATTTTGAGACTGGCTCTTTTCATTCAGCACAACCTTAAGATTCATCTCATTATTATAGCAATAATTCATTCCTTATTTTGGTGGCAGTGCACTGTATGGATGTACCATTGTTAATCTACTGTCCCTATTCAAGGGCATCTGAAATATTTGCCAATTGGGGGCAATTATGAATAAAACTGCTATAAACATTGATGAACTCTTTTTGCGTGAACATAAGTTTTAATTTTTCTATGTTTTTGTGTGAACATAAGTTTCCTTTCCTCAAGACAGGTGCAATTGTTCACACCTGAAATCCAAGCTACTAGGAGGCTGAGGCAGGAGGATCTCAACTTCAAGGCCAACCTGGGCAACATAGTGAGACCCTGCCTCAAAAAGGAAAGAAATTTTTTCATTCTCAAATCTCTAGGAGTGAGATTCCTAGACCATATAGTAAACATGTATTTTATCATATATTTAATTTTATAAGAAACTGTGAAACTCTCTTCCAAAGTGCCTCTACCATTTTGCATTCCCATTAACAGGTATGAAAGTTTGAGTTGTTCTGAACCCTTGCTTGCACTTGGAATGGTCATTTCTTTCTTAATTTTAGTCTTTCTAAAAGGTATATAGTAATATCCCACTCTGGATTTAATTTGAATTAGCAGAGTAGCCAATGATATTGAGTATTTCTCATGCATTTATTTACCATCCATATATGTTTTTCATTGAATCTCTGTTCAAATTTTTTGTCCATCTTTTTGAGTTAGTTGATTGTTTCTTATTGATGAGTTTTGAGAATTCTTTATATATTCTGGATATTGGATATGCGATTTTCTTCTAGATTGTATTTTGTCTTTTCTTTCTCTTAAATGTCTTTCACAAAGCAAAAGTTTTTAATTTTGTGAAGCCCAATTTTTCAATATTTTCTTTTAGGGATCATGTTTTTAATGTTACATCTAAGAATTCTTGACCTAACCTCAGGCCATGAGGACATTTTCCTATGTTTTCTTCTAAAAAGTTTTATAGATTTTTGTTGTTGCTTGGTTTTTTTATGTTCAGTCAAATAACCACTTTTGAGTTCATTCTTATAGAAGCTATGAGATTTAGTCCAAAATCTTTTTCTTTGCCTATAGCTGTCCAATTATTCCAACACCAGTTGTTGAAAGGGTTATATTCATTCCATTGAGTTGCCTTTGCACTTTTGTTAAAAATCAATCAGCTCTATTTGTGTAAGCGCATTTGTAGACTCTCTATTCTGCTCCACTGATCTATGTGTCTATTCATTTATAAATATCAAACTCTTTTGATTATTGTAACTTTATAGTAAGACTTAAAATTGGGTAGTTTGTCATCTACTTTATTTTTAAAATTGCTTAAAATATTCTAGTTCCTTTGTCTTTCTATATAAAATTTTAAATCAGCATGTCTACATCTACAAAAATCCTACCAGAATTTTTATTTGAATTATATTAAATGTATGGGTCAATTTGAGGAGTACAGACATCTCAATTGAGTCTTCCAATTTATGAACAGAGTATAGCTCTACATTTGTTTAGTTTTTTTTTTTTAATCTTTCATCAGAGCCGGGCATGGTAGCACAAGCCTATAAACCCAGTACTTGGGAGGCTGAGACAGGAGTACCATAGGTTCGAAGATAGTTGCAGTAAGTAGTGAGACTCTCGTCAACCTAGCAAGACCCTGTTTCAAAATAAAAAAAATAAAATAGGGCTGGCAGTGTAGCTTGGAGGTAGAATGCCCCTGGGTTCAATCGCCAGTACCAAATAAATAAATAAATAAATAAATAAATAAATAAATAAATAAAATCTTCCATTAGCGTTTTGTGGTTTTCATTAGATTTATACCTATAAATGGTTCCTTTTTTATAGAGTTGTCATATATGGTATTGCTTTTGAATGTTGGCTTCCAATTGCTCACTGCTAAGTATATAGAAATCTGATTGAAGCCAGGCATGTGGTGTATGACTGTAGTCCCAGTACTTGGGAGGCTGAGACAGGAGAAGCACAGTTTCAAGGACATCCCAGTATTGTAGTGAGACTCTCAGCAACCTAGTGAGACCCTGTTTAAAAACAAAAAATAAAAATGGCTGGGGGTGTAACTCAGAGGCAGAATGCTCCTGGATTCCCCAGTACCACATGCACACACGAAAAACAAAAAAAGGAAAAGTGATCAGTATTTATATATTGTCTTCTTGTCTTCTTAACCCCTAACCTTGCTAAACTCAATCACTTACCCTAAGATCTATATTTGTAGTTTTCTTAGCATTTTCTACATAGATAATCATATGATATAAAGTAGGATTTATTTCTTTATTTCTTTTATTTTATTGACTGGCTAGAACTTTTAGGATAATGTTGAATAGAAGAGTTTAAGTCACATCTCCTTACCATTTTTTAAAAAGCATTTAGTCTTTCACCATTAAGTATTAAGCTAACTATGGCATTTTTATTGATGCCTTAGTTAGATCAGGTTAAGGAATTTCCCTTCTATTCTGAGTTGGCTAAATTTTGATAAAAATGAATATTGAATTTTTCAAATACTTTTGTTGCATCAATTGATATGATCACAGTTTTCCTTTTTTAATGTATTAGTATAATGGGTTACATTGATTGATTTCCAAAAACTGAACCAATTTTGTATTCCTATAATTAACCCTACTTAGTTGTTATGACCCTTTCTGCATATGGCTGGATTTAATTCACTAATATTTTATTGAGTATTTATGTGTGTATGATCTTGTGGGATATTGTAGTTTTTCTTTTTTTCTTCTAATGCCTTTGCCAGATTTTGGGATCAAGTTAGTGTTTGTTGCCCACATAAAATGAATTGGAAAGTGTTCTTTTTTCTTAAAGAGTTTGTAGAGAATTGGCATTCATTCTTATTTAAACATGTAGAAGAATTCACCAATGCGATTATTTGGGGGTTAGGAGTGACATTATAAATTCGATTTTTTAATAGGGCTACTCAAATTATACCCCATATTGAGTGAATTGTGATAGTGTGTGTTTTCTGAGAAACTGGACCATTAACAAGCTATGAAATTTATGTGTATAGAGTTGTTGGTGATATGTCCTTATTATTCTTTTGATGTTTTCTAGTTCTGTAGTGATTTCCCCTATCATTCCAAATATAGTCAATTTGCATCTTTTTATGTTAGCCTACCTAGAGTTTTTTCAATTTTCTTTATCTTTTTAAAAAATTGGTTCTTTATTTCACTAATTTTCTCTATTGTTTTCCTATTCTCAGGTTCACTGACTTCTGTTCTTATCTTTATTATTTCATCCTCAGCTTGTTTTGGAGTTATCTTTTTCAGTTGCTAAAGATAGAAGTCAGATTATTGATTTGTAGTTTTCTTAGCATTTTCTACATACTTTTCTTCTTCTCTAAGGTAAGCATTTAGTACTACAAATTTTCCTCTCAGCATGGCTCTAATGCATTCCATAAAATTTGATATACTGTATTTTCACTTTCATGGAGTTCAAGGCATTTTTTAATTTTTTAAAGATGTAGCAGCATGATAGACACTAGCTACCAGAGCTGTTCAATCCACACTTATGACTCTACAAGAAACAAAATAATATAAGACATACTGACAATTATTTCTTGGTAATAGATATATGTTTGCCTTAAAATATCATATTTTCTGTAACTATTTTTACATAAGTTGTTGAAGTAAAAATGTGGATTATAAAACTGAAATGATGCTGACCCATATGAAATTGCACTGTTCAAATTATTTATTATATAAAACACTAGTTTCATATGGTTCCACCTAATAATTCTTATACAATAATACATATGGCTCTTCTTTAAGCTTTGCTTCTCAATATCCCATTTCAGGATTTGAGTCCCCCCCCCCCAAAAAAAATGTGTGATACAGATCAGAGTCAGCAGTGTGACTCAGATAGGAGAGTTTCTGTGAGTCTCCCAGACAAAAGAGTGAATTCTTGAAAGGTAGTTAAAAGAGGAAGATGCAGCCTTGGGTGGTTGGCTCATATTCTCTAGAGTGTCCAGGAGGTCAGAGTGTCAGAATGAGCAATATGTCAATGCCAAAGATGAGGCCTCAGATAAAGGCTACTTGCATCATTTCCAGTAGCAGGTAAGAATCTAGTATGTCTTGAAGAGAAATAACTTCCAGAATCAACTAGATTCTGTTTCAGTCTGTTTCAGTGGCTCCTAGTGTGACATGAGAGAAGTATTTTTAACCTTGTCCATAAAGCAGGGATAAGCATGCCTGTCGTAGTCCTAGAGTTAGGAAGATTAAATGAGTCCATATATGTAACGTGCTTAGAACACTGCTGGGCTCATAGCAAGCACTATGTAAGTGCTATTTTATTGGCAGTATCAGAAAATTGGGACTGAAAATTTCACTTTTAAGGGAAATATGGGAGGTGGAGGAACAAAAAAAAAGAGGAGGAGGAGGAGAAAGAAGAC
This sequence comes from Glis glis, assembly GCA_004027185.1. NCBI lineage: Eukaryota > Metazoa > Chordata > Mammalia > Rodentia > Gliridae > Glis > Glis glis. Next base: position 11,051 of record PVJS01003187.1, read on the forward strand.
AGAAGAGAAAAATATATTTAAAGCATTCTCTTCTTTTTCTAAGAAGTTGGGAAGAATAATACTAATACTATGCCAGTCAGGATGCTTGCTGCATGAAATAATAAAATCTTAGACTACTTTAATTGTTCACTTTTGGAGAATAAAAGCAGGCAATGAGGAAAATCTAGAGAAAAAGGCTCTTATGATCAATGAATAAGGAGTAGGTAAAATACCAAAAGGGGAGTGGGAAGCTGCTATTCAACAAAGCCACAGTCCCTCTGGATTCCATTTCAAAGAGGAGAAATTGTGAGTGACAGATAATTACTTCATTTATTTCTTGGGTCTCTAGAGATAGTCCATGATGCCAAAGTATCTTTGAGGAGCTCCTTAGTGATTTTTCCCCTTAATGGATAGTACCCATTGTGAAAATTGGTTGTGCTTTGTCTCCTAAATGCATAACCTTATGTATTTCTTTTTAATAATTGTTGGCAACTAGCTGTGCATGACAGCATTGAACATAAATAGCACTGATGATGATGAATGGATGGAGGAATGAGGGATGCGTTGTACTGAAAGGGTAAGACAGTGTGTCTGTGTAATTGCTTCATCTCCCTTGGGATAGACAAAGTTCAAAGAAATGTGAACATAGATGACACATAAGACATGTTCTTTGGGGATACCCAGAATTCACCTCTCTAATTACATTAACCTTTTCTTCTTTCCTCACGTATCACAGGTGCATTCACTGTAGAGGGCACCTTGACAGAGTTTAGCCACTTAACATTCACATGTATATTTATTGCAGCATCTTCCCAAAGAGAGAGCACTTAAAAACACCAAAGTGACAGGAAAACAGCCATTTGAAATTGAATTTTCAACATTTTTTACAAAGTGCATGATAAGCAGTTTAGAAGTTTCGTTAAGTATTATTCTTTTCATATTGTATTGGTAGTATTGCCCATCAGTATGTGCTAATATGAATTTTGAGAAGCCTATACTAATTTAATGATTCTAGTTAATAACTATGAGAAACAAGGTTTTGTTTTGTTTGTTTAGCTAAAAACTACCTTAGGAAAGTCAGGTTCCTAAAACAGTGTTGTTGGAACAATATTCCAATTGGCATTATTTCCTAACCAAAAAACAAAAAAATGTTCAACAAATGGTCATACAAACACTTCTTAAAACTTCTGTTGTGCCAGCTGTGGTGAAACATGGTTGTAATCCCAGTACTTGGGAGGCTAAGACAGGGGAATAGCAGGTTCCTGGCCAGCCTCAGCTACTTAGTGAGGCCCTCAGCAACTTAGTGAGACCCTGTTTCAAAAAAAAATAGGGCTGAGGGTGTAGCTAGGAGGTAGAATGCCCCTGGGTTCAATCCCCAGTACTGCAAAACACCCCTGAAAACTTCTGTTGCTTGAAAGCGTACTCTTTAATGAGGTAGCCCTTACTATTGTGTTTGAATATTTTTAACACTTTGTATATTTAGATGGTTCTACCTGAGCTATTATCCTTGTGACCTCACAGTTCATACCTCCTCCTTGTGACAATTTTTGGAATATCTGAAAATTGGTGTTACCTACTCCCTTTATCAAGCTTCTGTCTCACCTCACATGAAGAAGTCACTGGGCTGAAGGTTGTTTGGCTAATGTCCTAAACATCTTAAGCCTGACAATGTTGCTCATGAACTCTTACACTAGATTTAGGTAAATATTCCAGCATGATCCTATGGGTCAGAGTAGTTAGTGTATGATGGAAGACTTACATTCTATCTCCTAAATCAAAGGTTTGCTTCCATTTTTGAAGCATCTAACTTCTATACTGTTGAGATCCAGATTATGACCAACTAACAACCCTTGTCCTTCTTCATATAAACTGTTATAAAAAATCAGTCATTTCCCTCCTTATTTTCTGCCCCTCATTTTGGCAAACCTAAAGAATCCATCTGATTGGCTTAACTGATACATCGGGCTGAGAGCATCAAAACATAAGGTTAAGAGAATGTACTTTAGAACCAATCTGCTTGGGTTCAAACTTTCTGTCATTTCCTTGCTGTGTGACCTGGGGCAAGTGACTTAATATACCTATTTGCCAAGTTTACCTAACAAATAAGAATTGAATGAGCTAATTTGTGGAAAGCACACAGAAGAATGAATACAGTAAGATCTAAACAAGGGTTTGAGGCTATTTTTATATGTTCAGTCATTTCTACCAGCATTGTATCATCTACAGTCTAGAATACCATGCTATCAGTGCATTAACCCGAGTCATTGATAAAAATGCAAATAGGATAGCAGTAAGGACAGACTTGCAGAATTCCCCATTGACTTCCCTTTAAGCTTGGGTTACAATAATTGAATAGCTTTCTTTAATTTTTATTTTTTATATTGTGGATTGAACCCAGGGGATACATCCACCCTGTCCTTTTAATTTTTTTTATTTTGAAAGTGGTACCATAGACTGCAGTGGTACAGAGTACATTCAAAAGTGTCTGTGGGCTCTGAGTGCAATGTGGGGTTTAGACGAGAGTGCTCTGGAGAGAATATAAGGTGCTATATTGATTCGGGGTTCTGATTCGGGGTACATATTGGTAAGATCTGGGATAGAGAGTGCACCACTAAAGTTTGGATTAGGATTTAGCCATGTCCTTGCAGATTGCAAAGGTAATGGCAAAGAACCAGCGGGGTCAATACCTGCATACCATATGATTGCCAAGGCAGGGGAAGCAGTATAATCACCCACTACAAACACTGAAGCAGAAGGGAACATGGAGAGCAGGAGGCTATCCAGGGGCACAGTAGACCATCAAGGCGATTGCACTGTAGACCCTCCCAATCACATTTTGTGTATACCTCAGTTTTTCTGAGTGGTTGTGATTCTATAAGATATTCGTGTGTGTGTGTGTGTGTGTGTGTGTCTGTGTGTGCACGCATGCATATGTGTGTGTAAATTAAAGACCTCATAATTACAATATATATAATTAAAGACCTCACACATGTATATCCTGACTTTCCCACCCCTACTTCTTTTTATATGGCAGTGCTCTTTTATCTCCTTACCACTATGAAAGGACTCAAGGGTGTTCCTACAATTGCATTAGTGTGAAAAAGCACAAATTATTTAATCACTGTAGATGGGGTAAAGTACACAAATAAATCAGGTCCTCCAGTTATACTGAAATTACTTTAAAACATTAAACAGTTTGTGTAAGTGTTCTCCATTATTCTTTTCATTTAGTGTAGTATAAACTACTGTTTCTCAAACCTTGGGGGTCATTTGGATATGCATGGCAGCAAACAGCAGAAAACACGACTCGAGCTTGTTTAGATAGTAAGCATATTTACTGGAGAGGAAGTCCAGACATAGGTAGGCCAGACTCCAGGACACTGTTAAACCAGAGGCTCAGTTCTTTCCATCTGTCTCCTCTTCCACTCAGAGTCAAATTCCTCCTCTTATAGTCATAGGCTGCTTCCTAGGCTTAGCCATATGCTTCCTCATACATGTGTATTTAGAGGAAGAACAGCTTTTCCCTCTCAAGAGTGAGGGGAAAAAAAGCGGGATGATGGGTACATCAGGTTTATTTTTCTAGTCTCTCTGATTTTGAACTAATTACTGCAAAAGAGCATGGACTCATCCCCAGATCAAGCATATTCTCCCAAAGCATTGATGGGGATGGAGTTATTGCAAAAGTATCTAACAAGTGGTAGACTACAGACCCCCAGACACTCCTATTGAATCTGAACAAAGCAATGAAACCTGTTTCCAGAAAACACAAATACACACCAAATTTTGCACACAATTTCAGAGGATCCAAAGGGCCTCCTAAAGCACTCTTATAGCTCCTCAGAAGTCCATGAACCTCAAGCTATAAACTCACCAAGGCTAGAGAATGACCCATGGGGTACAAATCAATCTAAGGGTATGCCTTTCTCTTTCTCACTCTAGGTCCAGAAATGTCCACAAATATCCTTTGATTCTTGGAGAAGTGAAGGCATCATGTATATTCCAGACTGCTCATTGACCTTCACCTGATATGTAAAGTCAGTTCCTGACCACTGGCACATCCTCTGGGAGTCCCAGCTTCATTCTTTCTCCTACCCTCGTTGCATGCTCTTCTGTCAGCTCTCCACACACTCCAAAGACCCCCATGTGTAGAACCCCATCCAGTTTTCAGCTCACATTGATCCTTCCTTTCTCTCTGCCTTGGGCTCTTTCTTAGTTCCTTCACTTTGCATTAAAATGCCCCAGATTCTAAAGTACAAATTTAGCATGCACTTGCTATGGAATAGCACGCTAGTAGGCATTCTGCCTGCACTAGATTGTTTAATGTTGAAAACAACTTCATAGGGATGTATTATTTGCCTTCTTCTAACATGAGAAAGTTGCTATCTGGAGAGGTTAGTTAGCAAGAGGCTTTGAACCCACTCTGCCTTGTTCCAGATATTATGTTCTTTGTACAGCTCCATCACGTCCTAGACTTTCATTGTTCCCCGTACGCCTTTCTCAACCTCAGTTCTGTGCATAACAAAAAAGGAATCATCTTCTCAAAGAAGTCCTTGTCCATTTTCTCTTAAGATTTTTAGATTTCAGATCTCACATTTATAAAAGCCCATAAAAATATCAGCTCTTAATCTAGAGCTCACCCTTCAATTCACAATTGCTGTATGGGGCTAGGGGTATCCTTGTTTTGTATTTAATGCTTCCCAAAGGGGAGATTGTTTTTCTTCATCAATAACAAAATTTCATTTTCTTCTTTTTCTCTATGGCTCAGGAAGGCCAAAATTTAACCCAGTAACAGGGAGTATTTAGTATGTGATTTTTAAGCAAAAAAGAGTGGTTTTCTACCTTTTCTTTAGTCCCAACTGTCTTTGAAACTCTTCTCTGGTTTTTCTAATCCTATTCACATAACTAGTCCTCTTCTCCACATTCCATCAGGGGAGTGGAATCACAGACCGAAACAATCTTTCTACAATGCTGTGATTGTGAAGAGAGACAGAGCTCTCCTTTCAAAGTGGCTTGCTTAAAGTAACAGTAATCCCACCACAGTTCTGTGATGCTGATAACAAGCTCAAATACCTTCTTCTCCTTGAGTCAGAAAAATATCTTGCTATTTATGACATGTGTATAAATAACATCTAGAAAGTTGAATATGGCACACATATAGGTAGGAACGAAATAGGAAATTGAAGTGTGGGTGTCTTCATGGCCCTGGGGTTGGGTCCTATTAGAATGACAATGAAGTTATAGAGAAAAGGGGACTTTGCAGATAGATAGAGAAGGAGCTAGGGTAATAACAAAAATATGTAACGACTGGTGTGGCACAAGCTTCTATCAGGGAAGATGCCAACCTTAGCCCCATTGCAGGGCCCTAGAGGCCTCCAGCCATGTTAAAAGTTACCATTTTAAATGTTGGAGGGTAAGGAGGTATAGAGAGTCCCAGGGCAAGTGCAATGGTGAGTGCAATGGTGAGAGTGCACTCAAGGGAGCAACACAGTGGCTCTTCACTTACTGAATGGAAATATTCCAAAACTACCATCTTCCATTAAAGGAAGATCTATTGCATATCAGTTGGGAGAAAGAGAAGGGGAGGTGACCAAATGCCTTTTTTCCCAGGATAGGCCCAGTTCACATTTGTTATTTAGCAATAGCTCCTTCTTAGAAAAGCATGCTTGCTCTTTGAGCCTTTGTATTAGGACGACCATATGATGTATATCTCAAAAGTATCCTTAACTGGACAATATATTATACAGTCACCCTAATAGAAGGACACAAAGACAAAATATTATTCTAGTCATAGGTAAGGAAAGACCTTGACATATGGAAGGAGAAACAATTGGTAACACAGAGAAAACTTACCCACTAGTTCCTAAACAAAGACTGGGGATATGCATGCAAGTTTTCAGGATATTCTAGGGAGTCAAGGACACAGCCCCAAATAGCCCAAGATCAAGATAACAGACCTGCCAAGGACCCCCATTGCCAACACTCCAGGAAAAGTAAGAGCTGGAGGAAAGATAGAAGACAATTACAGGGAAATTTGGCAAGGATACCCCTTCTTCCACAATAAGCAAAACCAAAGACAACCCAAACAATGACCTGGGCTGCCTTGTGTGGCCATAGAGGCTGTGTACCACCCAGCAACAAGGATGCCATACCACAGACTATGTCTGTGTCATTCTTTAGAATCAAACAGTGCACAGTCTACACAGCACATGTGACAGGCTCGAGAGTAGCATTGTTCCAGCTTCTGTGTGCCCATGAATTGACCTAATTTTTTTTTTTTTTTGCGGTACCGGGGATTGAACCCAGGGGCGTTCTACCTCCGCGCTACGCCCCCCCCAGCCCTATTTTTTATACTTTTATTTTGAAACTGGGTCTCACGAAGTTGTGGAGGGCCTCACTAGATAGATAAAGGAGAGAGAGAGAGAGAGAGAGAGAGAGAGAGAGAGCTGAGGCTGGCCGCAAACCCAGATCCTCCGGTCTCCGCCTCCCAAAGTACTGGGATTACAAGCGTGCGCCACCACGCCCGGCTGACCTAATTTTTATATATACACTTTTCACTAATTTTCTTTTCTGAAACCATTACAGTCTATTCAATCATTCGGATGATATCTTCAGGATGGTTATGGATAGTTATGTGCAAACAATTCCATGGCATTAATTACTCCGTAACCTTGAGGAAGGGTAATCTCTCCATTCCACTGTGCAGGAACAAAGAATGTCATAGACTACATTTTTAAAATAAAGGAGATAAAGTGGTGAACAAAGATTCATTAGGGACTCTCCCACACTGGAACGATTCACAAAGTACATGTTCTTATCAGTTCAGGCTCTATCACTTCCTTTGTGTAATATTCTTTTGCTAGACAAGGAATGCAATTAAAGACATTCACACATTATACAGTGGGCAAGGATAGTCAAGGAGATTGCAATTTTCATAATCCTGATATCATTAAAATAGTCATCTTTCAGATCACCATGAAAAATACAGATGTACCAGTATATTCCAAAGTCTCCCACAGATGGTAGGTACAAATAAGGAATAAGGAATTCACATTTACATTAGTAGCCCCAAATGCAATGTCTTCAAGTTTCTACCTTTGTTGATAGCATTAAATGGAGAAACAAAATGGTTTTTTTTTCCTGACAAAAAAGATCAGTGATGTCTGAATTAAAATGTAAAGTGGGGTCAAAATGACCCACAATGATATTTTGACCACTGTCAGGGGCTGAAAAATTAGTATGTTTCATATGGTAACTAGCTGCTCTTAAGCTCTTAAGATCATATTTTCCCTATTCCAACTTTCATGTTTTTGTCCTTGCCATTCTCTTCCTTGATAGGTTTTCAGCCTATTGAAATCGTATCCATTCTCCAAACCCTCTTCTATGAAGTTTTCCAGACCCCTTTAACAAAATACAATGGCTCCATCCATTAGATCTACATTGATTTTGTGGTGTGCACTAGACCTCATTTTGTATTACACACACACACACACACACACACACACACACTTGCATTTACATAGTCACCTCTAACAAGCTTTTGGAGGGTAGAAGTCATTCTTTATTCATATCTATTTCTTATTATGGTATTGAAGACAATATGTTAGACATTTTAGATACAACTTAAGACCTATTTCGCTAGGTCAGGAAATAGAGACTAGCAGTCTTACCGTATTTCTATGCTCACCATCCATGAAGGGAGGGTTGTACCAATGTAGAAAAGTCTGTTCAGGGAAAAAAAATCCTCTTAGAATGTGCTCAGTATGAACCTGCCTTATCTCAGGCCAGGTAGGATTGCATTTGTCTGCAAATAACAGAAACATGATGTGTAGAATTAACGAAACCGGGTTTGTTTTTGTTTTCTCCTGTAACACGAATGTATTGATAGGAAGTTATTACCTGGTAGGTCTAGGATGCCATCAGGATCCAGGCTCTTTTTACTTCTCTACTCTGTCATTATTATAATAGGTCTTTGTCTTTATGTCTAACCTGCCTCTTGTACCTCTGGTACATCACAACCATGTTCTAGGCAGAAAGAGACAGAAGAGCAAATAGCTAATGCCACACAAGTCTCTCTCCTTTTAAAAAACTTTCCTGAGCTGGGTGTGGTGGCACATGCCTATAATCCCAATACTTGGGAGTCTGAGACAGGAGGATTTCAGGTTTGAGGCCAGCCTAGGCAATTTAAGGAGAACCTCAGCAACTTAGTGAGATCCCGTTTCAAAAACAAAAAATAAAAAGGGCTGGGAATAGAGAATGCCCCTGGGTTCAATTTCCGATACCAAAAGATAAAAGACTTTCCTACTTACTTGACAATTCTTACATTTGATTGGCCAAACTGGGTCACTTGGCCATCTTTATTTATTTTTTTAACATGCTTTTATTGGTGCATTGGAGTCTAACATCACAATGAATATCTATTTGATGTTAACATACATCCACACAGCTCTTAGTATCCCCCCCCCGCCTCCCCCTACCCATGTGAAATACCAAGAATGATGTTGGTTTATTCTCACATGTACATATTGTTTATGATAGTAATTCCACTGATTCATTTCTTTCTTGCCCTTCCTCTTCCCTTGTACCACTTCCCTTGCCCCACTGAGGGTTCTCCATTATCAACCAGTCTCTTGTGTGTCCCCACCACTCCCTAGGTTGCACATATTAATGAAAACATATGTCCCTTCTTTTTTGTGATTGGCTGATCTTGTTTAACATAATGTTCTCCAGATCCTTCCATTTTCTTACAAATGATTTTATTTTGTTCTTCTTTATTGCTGAGTAGAATTCCATTGTGTGTATTTCCCACAATTTTGTAATCTACTCCTCTGTTGATGGACACCTAGATTGGTTCCATAATTTGGCCACTGTTAATTGTGCTGCTATGAACATGGGTATGCATATATTACTATAGTTTTCTAGTTTCAATCCCTTTGGTATGATACCCAGTAGTCATATAGCCGGATAATATGGTAGATCCATTCCCAGTTTTCTGAGGAATCTCCACACTGATCTCCATAGTGGTTGAACTTGGCCATCTTTAAATGTACAAGACTTTACACACATGTGTATATTTAATAGGATACTTTGCTATCCCAAATAAAATTAAAATTCTATTGAAAAGGAAATAAGTAAAAATGAATATTAAGTGGGTAACTAGAATTGATTGCTATATTTTCTCATTAACCAATAACAAAATGTAGAGGAGAGGCTTAAAAAAGTATTATGCTAGCTGGGCATGGTGGCGCAAGCTTGTAATCCCAGTACTTGGGAGGCTGAGACAGGAGGCTCACTGGTTCAAGGACAGCCTCAGCAAGTAGTGAGGCCCTCCGCAACTTAGTGAGGCCTTGTTTCAAAATAAATAATAAAAACAAATAGGGCTGGGGGTATAGCTCAGAGCCCCTGGGTTCAATCCCCAGTACCACAAAAAAAAAGTATTATGCTAAGTGAGATTAGCCAATCTCAGAAAGTCAGGGGTCCTATGTTTAATCTCATATGCAGAAGCAACAGAGAAAATAGGAAACAAAAGGGACTTCAAGAAAATGAAGAGAGACCAGAAAATAGTGGAAGGGGATTGGGTGTGTGGAGGGGGGAAAAGGATAATTAAGGAAAGAAACAGTTCAAATAATGTTATGTCCATATATAAAAGTATCACTACTGACCTCACTAAGTATACAGGGAGTTTAGGGGGCTGCAGAGGAAAATACACCAAATGATGTGTGCATGTACGTTTGTATCACTTTGAATTTCACTATGATATATGATTGCAATGCACCAATAGAAATATAAAAATAAAACTATTTTTAAAATTCAAAAAGTAATAATAAGTACAGCTTTAACTTTACCCATAAAAAGATTAGGGAAGAGAAAATGTCTGAGTTCAGTATTAATATATGATATTATCTATTCTACAGCTGTTACTGGAAGCCATGAGTGATGACTCCTTAAGGCTGAGGACAGGGATATAAGATGCAGGTGGATATAATGCATCCCTGAACATATATATCATGACAGAGGATTTTTAACTTTAGCTACATGGAGTTACACAGAATTAAATGGCACCTGAAGGCCTCTCTCACTTTGGGAGTGGCCCGTATTTTCCCTTGAATGTGTATTTCCTACTTTCCTAAATAAATCTCTGTTTACATCTCTGAAAAAAATAGATAAATAAGCTGGGCATGGTGGTGCACACCTGTAATTCCAGTACTCGGGAGGCTGAGACAGGAGGATCTCAGGTTTGAGGACTGGAAGTAGTGAGACTCTCAGCAACCTAGGGAGATCCTGTTTCAAAACAAAAAATAAAATTGGGCTAGGGGTATAGCTCAGAGGTAGAATGGCCCTGGGTTCAATCCCCAGTACCACAAAAATAAATAATAAGTAAATAGATAAATAAATAAATAAATAAATCCTAGAATTATAACCTGTGACTAACATTGATTGAGAAGGAATTCTCTACTAGACACCACACTAAACCTTTTACATGTACCTCTAATTTAATCCTCAACAATTTTCTAAAGGGACGGTATTCCTAACCCTGTTTTATAGATTAAGAAACCAGAGCCCGGATGTGAACCCAGGAGATCCAACTCCAGAGTCTGCATACTTAACCAGAGAAAGTGGCAGGTTATTTTTAAAATTAGGAAAGGAGAATTAAACGCGACTATCTAAGATGCTTCATTGTAGAGGGGTAGTCAAGATATCTCCCGAGAGCACATATTTAGAACCAAAGAAGAGAGAAAAAAACAAGGCTCATAGGACAGAAGCTAGTAACAAAATCTGGAAATAGAAGGGTAGTTCCTGAAATCTAAACAGGAATAGAATGTTTCTAAGTCCAAAAAGATTATGGCTCTTTTTTTCCATATATTTAGTCTTTCCTCAAACCTTTAGTGTAAACCTACTGTGGCTTTGTCTACTGACAAGAGACACTAAAATTAATGTAAAATACTCCCTGTTCTCTATCAGCAAGCAATGTAGTAACTTGAGATTTAAATATGTGTGTGGAGCCGGGCATGGTGGCGCACGCTTGTAATCCCAGTACTTTGAGAGGCGGAGACCGGAGGATCCGGGTTCGCGGCCAGCCTCAGCTCTCTCTCGCTCTCTCTCTCCCTGTCGCTCTCTCTCTCTACTTAGTGAGGCCCTCCGCAACTTCGTGAGACCCGGTTTCAAAATAAAGTATAAAAAATAGGGCCGGGGGTGTAGCTCAGAGGTAGAACGCCCCTGGGTTCAATCCCTGGTACCACAAAAAAAAAAATAAATAAAAAAAAAATAAATATGTGTGTGGGATGGCATTCGTAAAAAAGAAAAAAAAAAAAGAGAGAGAGAGAGAGAAGCCTGAGCCAGGTGTGGTGGCGCACACTTGTAATCCCAGTACTTAGAAGGCTGAGGCAGGAGGATCGCAGGTTCGCGGCCAGCCTCAGTTACTTGGTGAGGCCCTCTGCAACTTACTGAGACCCTGTTTCAAAATAAAGAATAAAAAATCGGGCTGGGGGTATAGCTCGGAGGTAGAATGCCCCTGGGTTCAATCCCCATTACCGAAAAAAAAAGAAGCCCGGATAATAAGATTCCCATGATTAAAAAAAAAAAGTCTATGGAGTACTTAAAATTACAAAAAAGAAGGAGAAGAGGAGGAGGAGCAGGAGGAGGAGGAGATGATGGAGGAGGAGGAGAAAGAAAAACAGACTCCTTGAAGAGACTCTCCAAAAAATTTAAACCCACGCTAACAGAATCGCACATAATGTACATACACCAACCTGTAAGACTCAATCACTATCTGGAGCATGAAAGGGAGGGAAGGGGGAGGGAATGGGGTGGGATTGGAGGGAGGGCTAAATGTACAATGTGTGCATGTATGATGTTCACAATGCACCAATAAATGAACATAAAAAAAAGAATCCAGTAGTGTGCATTTGTGATGTCTAATAACTCTTCATAGTTTATATGATCATTCAATCACATTGTGGAGAAGTACAGGTGGACTTCACAAAGTTGTATGTAGCCAGCTATGGTGAAAGCATGAAGAAAGGAAAGAGGTGGGGAAAGGTAGAAACACACCATGACTTTTGAGAGAGTAATTGTCCCCTCTGGGGTAATAGGAGTGTAGGTAATAGCAGTATATTCTAAGATATACTGGTGATAGTTCATAAGAAATGCCATCAGGACCCAGCTCATTCTGTCATGAAATTCTAGCATGTTTCATCAGAAGAGTTCATGTTTTTATTTGCCAAACTGGCTCAGTAGAAATGAGCTCACTGCTTCTTAGATTGGCTTGGTATCAAGACAATACATGCCCCCCACCCACCCAAAGTAGCTGTGAAAATGCAAAGAGGGTCTTGGGACTTCAGGATAGAGAATGAAGTATCTATCGATCAAACCTGGGGTACTATGACCCACAGCAGATCCAAGACAAAATTTAAGCAGCATGGACAGTACTGGCACAGCACAAGGTTCCAGAATCTTGGTGGAATTGCAGAGCAACATATTTATATTTTCAGAAACCCACTGTAGCTTGGGCTTTAGAATTGTAAGAGCAGGGTGAAAAAGGGAACAGGGTTCTAGAGTTCAACCTGTAGATATGCACTTCTTCACCCTGGCTTCATTTGCAGCTGTGATTCTTAGATTCTAGCCCTTCTGCCTGATATTCCCTCAATTTATCAAATTATAGCCATTATCCTTATTGGCATGTACCTTTTTAATTCTTCTAATGTCACTTTAACATCATTTTCAGGGAGAGAATAAACACTTGTGATTACTACTATATTTAGCTAGAAACTAATGTCTCTGATTCTTCCAGGCTCTTCAAGACCACACTAGGTAAAGCTGAGGAATGCAAATACATTCTCTAAAATCGAAATTCAACCCCCATACAACCCAGGACTAGGGCTTGTGCACCTTTCAAAATATTCAAGACTTGAGTTTTTAAACGAAGTTTAAGAAAATGCAAAATATTAAATGGGTATTTACTAACAGTTTTCAAAACAGCCATTTGTACCCAATAACAATATTGTGACCCCCCCCCCAAAAAAAAAGCAGTGCTTTAATTAGGTACTTCACTTGTTGCCAGCTAGGAGCAAGCTGTAGAAAGAATCTTGGCCACTGAGTGATGCAAGCAAAATTCCCAAAATAGCATGGAGGCAGTGTGGTCAAGCAGAAAAAACACAAGCATTTACACTAGACAGGTCTGGAGTCTCAACCCAGCTGAGTCCCAGCCTAATCACTGAACCGGTGTGCCCATATCTGTGAATAATTATACTTTCCTCACTGAGACCCCAGGAGACATCAACAATACATGTAAAAAATGCCTAATACTAAACATGAATCTCCTTCCCTTCTTCCAATGGCTGGGGTTGCTACTGAGCATGAGAGGTGAACTAGGATTTGAGTATATAATTCTTCATTTGCTTCAAGAGAGTTAATTTAACCTGGTCACAATCAGCCTTCAAAGGAATCCTGGTGACAGGAAATTGTATGCAACTAATTCCTACAATGAGAAAGCTATACCCACTGTGATGGTGATCTGCTTGCTCAAGACAGAGGAGCTTATTAAGCAACACCATGATTGACCTGTTGCAGGGGTTTAGACACTATCTGCAGCCTGGCTTGCTGCCCATGGCTCTTTATGGCTGTGACTCAACATTATGACAGAGAGGGCACTGGGTCAACTACATTCCGCTAATGGATCAAAGTGTTTCATTTAGATTCTTATAGCAAAAGAGAAGGGTATGGAAGATATACAGCCTAGGATGGACACAAGCTTATTTGGCAGAAACAACACATAGGATTTTTAAATGCAAATTTGTTCATAAATTTAAATGTCATAATTTTTGTACAACTTATTTTTTCTATCAAATTAAAAACCCAATGGGGAAAAAATTAACATTGTACACAATATAGAAATCTGAGCTTCTTTGCTTTATCTTTCAAAGACATTTCCTCCTAAATATGGTTTTCTTACCCTTTACTAACATCATAAAGTCCATGAAGGCAACTTTTAAAGGAAGATAGTTAGAGAATAATCACTCTACCATTCATGAATATTAGCTATTGCTTGTATTGTTAGGGTTGGGAAATTTCATAAGGGTTATTTCATATAATAGAATGAAATGAGAACTTCAGTTGGGGAAATGATTCCAGGGTCAGCAAAAAAGTAAAGAACTTAAATTCTCTACACACAGAATATGTGGATATAGAAGTTGAGTTCTAACTTTTAGAAGAAATGATATGAGTACAGAGGGGATTTGAGTATAATATTTTAACATATCTTCAGGCACAGCTTGTTTGTTTTATTTTGTTTTCTATTAGGGCACAGATGGTGTTAACAATTTCATTCTGAGCCATGTATAACTATAATTTCTCTAAATTGATGGTTGCCATGAGCATCATGAGTGGCCATATGAGTTTGTTCACTTGGAGAGAATTTTGATGTAATCATTCAATGTTGTAGTTATTAAAATAAAAGCTGAGAGCTGATTCAGCAGGGCTCTCTGGTAAGGATACTATTCTGTAGGTGATTTAATTGATTGCATGCACATGTGACTAATAGGAGCTACAGTTAATATATTTATGGGTGAACATATTTCTGTTGTGTTAATGAAGTACTTAATATTACGTGTCAATCCATATGAGAGTAGCAGCAAATGGCAAAAAGAGTAAGGCAAATCCTGAATTATCTATGTCTGATAATTTTGGGAAAAAAACCTTACTATTTCAAATCAAACAGCTAAATAAAGCCCCATCATTGGATGGGGCTGTTAATATATGTACTGTCCACATGATCCCTAAATATATAGGAAATCCACACAATTTCATTACTACATGAATTTTTGTGACTCAATAATTTGTTACGTCTACAAAGGCTATGCTCTGCCCCTTCATTTTATTAAGTCAGTAGTATAAACCATGTGCATCAAATATACTGATTTTATTCACCAAAAGGAATCTACATGTCTTCAGATCCACAATGGAAACCAAGCACTGATTTAGAGGGAGCACCTATTAGTAATACCAAATATGTGGTAATAAAATACTTTTATTTATTCAAAATTGTATGAGTACTAGCCATGTCCAGTTCTTCAAGATAAAAAAAAATAGCTAGCTGAGGGAAATTATAACTTCTTTGTTACTCTTCTAGGAGTTATCTTGGTCTGCAATTAATCCTTCAGAAAAATCTTTCACATCTTCACTCCTGTGCAATATGATAACTATGAACAAAATGATACTGCATGTCAGTCAAATGCAATACTGACATTGGTAATAAAACCTGATTGTTAATGCAAAAGCTTATGGAAAGTCAGTTTAATCTGAATAATATATTATTTCCTTTTAGTCTACAATCTATCATTTCACAAACCATAGTTAATAGAATGCCAAAAATAAAAGACCTGCTTAAATGAAAATGTATAATATATCTGCATCTCATTTATATCTTATTGTGTTAGGCAGGTTAACATTAGCTCAGCTGTGAAAGTGATATAAAGAAAATGATGTATTTCTTTGTTTTAAAAAATTTAGGCCGGGCGTGGAGGCGCACGCTTGTAATCCCAGTACTTTGGGAGGCGGAGACCGGAGGATCCGGGTTCGCGGCCAGCCTCAGCTCCCTCTCTCTCTCTCTCTCTCTCTCTCTCTACCTAGTGAGGCCCTCCGCAACTTCGTGAGACCCGGTTTCAAAATAAAGTATAAAAAAATAGGACCAGGGGTGTAGCACGGAGGTAGAACGCCCCTGGGTTGGGTTCAATCCCTGGTACCGCACACACACACAAAAAAACTTTAGGTTTTCCTTTTAAACACTAAATTTCCAAAGGCTTGCCACTGTGTAAATATTAGTTCTTATTTTATTGACTTATTAAACTTACAGGGTTTCAATTAAAATTTAATTAAAGGATTCAAAAGGAAGAGCTGAAAGAAATGATGATCTATGCATTTTTTAAAAATCATAATTTATATTTCTTTTCTTTTGGTTCTTAGAAAATGAAAAAAATATTATTTGCTTATCTTGGTACAATAGATGTTAGTTAACTGGATGATTCCAAATCCTCTACCTAGCTATGTTCAAATATCCTGACCTAACTAGGGATGGAAACTTAGGGTCCTGTCCTGGGGATGGGGAGTGGCATGGAGGTTTAAGTTTTGCAAAACCTCTGGTTCTAGTAGTCTCTAGCTTTCTCTGGATCCTTGATTTCCACTTTAATTTCCTCTCCTAAGGATGTTGTCATTTTCCATGTATAATAAATAAGCCGGGCACCAACCTAATAGTACCCTCAGCCACTGCTCAAAGTTTTGCCCAGAGGAAGGCAAAGGAAAGGTTACAATACAACATAAATAGGGAACAAACTGAAATTGTTTATTAGATATTTTATTTTTTAAAGCATCTTTGCATTCATACAACTGGGGAATTCTCACTATTTCCCACCTATTGACAGCTCCAGCTTCCTGCTATATTGTGAACTATCTTTATCTCCTCTGACCTCCCCCATCTCCTTCTTGATAAGATTACCTGCCCCACTCCAAGGTCCTGTTTGCTTCTGTCACAAAATGGTTCATAAAGGCATTGCTGGGATGGGGTTAGTGGGCCTGAGGGTTATTTTCCAAACCGAACACTCCTTTAAGATGCATTATTTCTGTTCAGCAAAGAAAATTCTTTCCCAGGGACAAATTCTTTAATCAACTTTTGTTTCCTCTCCTTCCCACATTAGGCAGCAACTTAGAAATTAAGGACTTAGAGTTGGCATGTGAGATGAAAGGGAGCAGCAGAAAATGAAAATTTGGAAGAATTATCAAACTTCAAACTTATAATAGGATCCAACGATTTTCTGTTAATGGACAAAGAAACTGAGGCTTACAGAGGTTGGGTGCCTTGAGGGAGATTTTACAGCACTTTCGAGCAGGAGTTGGATACACGAGTCTGGATGAGGCTGAGTGTTTCTATGATTTCACAAAACAACTCAGTTTCTCAGATGCCAAACAGCATTTCAGCTCTGCACATTTAATTTTTGACTGTGTTTCCAGGAAAGGTCCCAGAGGAAAGGACGCAGCCATAGATCAGGGAGTTATGCAGCTACTGTACATCTAAATCATATTATCTCAGATACTCTGGTATGTTCACTATTCATATTTTAGTGCTATGTAGACCATTCAGGTATAATTAATTCTCTAATTTCTGGGCATTATATTGATAGGATAGAAGGCAGTTTTCACATGATTTTACTAAAAAAAAAAACCTTTGCAGCCTCCATCAGAAGATAAAGCACTAGACTGAAGACTTCTTGTTCTTTCCCACAAATAATAAATTCTTAAGTTCCTACAAAAATGAAGGGTGTTAGAGAGACTGGAGTGGGGGATGGAGAAAAAGAAGAAGATGAAGATGCAAATATAAAATAGTCAAAGAGATCATTGACACATGCCGATGTTAATTTTACAAGAACACATTATTTGACTTGGGCTGGGTATGTAGTTCAGTGGTAGAGCACTTGCCTGGCATGCATAATGCCCTGGTTTCCATACACAGCACCACCACCACCACCACCATAAGAATATTTAACATGTTATCCACTAGTAGAAATTAAACACCTCCCTTCTATCTATAATAAATTTGCTAGGGTTCCTAGCATTCCCACCTTAAATTTCTATGACAAATACCTTTTAAAAACAGTTTCTAAATGTTAAGAAAATACAAGAATACAAGTAATGAACCTGAGAGGTTTGACTGAAATGACTGACTAAAAAGAGCTTACAACATAAGGAGAAAAATGCATCCAAACCACTTTTGTTCACAGAAGGGAAGAAAGTCTTTTCAACAGAATTCAGACATTTAGAACAAACTTGGTTATAAACATTTGTCCAGTCAACAGGACAACGAAAATGCTCCTGTGAGAACAGTAACCAGATCTTAGAGCTCTGGTCTTTGAAGTTGGAAGTATTTCACCAGAACTTCCACAGTATTCTTTCTGTCTCATCCCACTGGAAGGTCACAAAAGTAAATTCTCCTTCATTCCCTCTTTCTGTTATCCTGCCAAAAATACACACTCGCTGATAAAGCCCACCAGTGATTCATTACATACCATCCTTCTAAGGTTTCCAGTATAAATGCCATTTTAAATGAGCCTCTTCTGTTTTATTAATGCTTAACAGACATTTAATAGCAATGATGGTGCCAAATGATTCTTACCATATCATACCATTAAAACCCAGATGTCTCTACAGGGACAGAAGCAAAGGCACCAGCCCCCAAGGGCTTTTCCTTCATTCTCATTTCCTTAGTAGTTGGCTGAGCTAGGATTAATTTGAAAGCGGAAATTGAGGGATATAACTGTTCTTTTCCTATCCCCCCTACCTGTATGTACATACGTATGCGTGTATGTATGTATGTACGTATGCATGTGTTTGTTTATTTACTTATGGTACTGGGGATTTAGCCCAGGAGTACTCTACCTCCAAGCTACAGCCCTCATTCCTTTTTACTTTTTTGTTTTGAAACAGGGACTCGCTAGGTTGCTGAGAGTCTCATAAATTGCTGAAGCTGTCCTTGAACCTGCAATCCTCCTGACTCAGCTTCCCAAGTGGGATTACAGGCAAGTGCCACCATGCCCGGACTCCTATTTTCCCCTTTCTCTATAGGTCAATTTCATTTTCTGTATGCCTCCACTGTTTGTTTAATCAATTTTTTATTGAATTAAGAAAGAAAGGGAGAAAGAAAAAAGAATGAGAAAAAGACAAAGGAGGGAGAAAAGTCTGGTGAATTAAAATTTAAGTGGGATTTATTTTTATCTTTAAATGTCAACATGGAATGAATAACCATAATACATTAAATGATTAACATTTAATTCCTGGTATTTCATATTTAATTATTGCATGTGGTCCTTTCCTGAAGTTCTACTCTTCCCCAGACCCTACATTTAAAACATTAATTAATTTACTCCAATATATAGAGTCAATCGTGATGGCTGTAAGTCCCGGTCCATGTCAATGAACTCATGTGTAGTGAAGACACTGCTCATTTTGGGTTTGCTCTGTTGGTCTTGCACTCAAGGGAATCTCTAAAGCTCCAATCTGTTTGAGACTCTTTAGGAAGGAGCTGGAACCTGGACTTATTTTGTGGAGGTACTTTAGCTTCTGGGGTCTCTGGCTAGTATGATGGTGGCCTCCTTCAAACGTATCCACTTTGAGTCCTGATTAGAATTGTCATTTCTGACCCAGCCCTCTGCTTTTGGCTCCTGTGGGGGGAAAATGGTCCTGAACAAGTATTGCTCACACTGCCTCAGCAGATGTCAGCTCCTAGACCAGCACACAGAGAGTGAAAGAGGCAATGCAAACTAGAATCCCACTCTGCCAGTGATTATTCTAGAAACGAACACCTCTTATATTCCTTTGCCCTGATGTCCCATGAAGAAATTTTGGTCAGCTCAGACTTCTGTCGTTGTTTTTGCATCTCGATAGAGTGACAATGACCAGAAGTGGAGAGAGAATAGGGGAAGCAACAGCATCTGTCCTCTCCCACAGCTGTGCTGTACCTATAATTCCCTATGTACATACAGTAATAGGGTGTTCTACTGCTGTTCTCTAGCCAAACTTCCAGAGCCATAGATTCCCAAAGTCAGGGACACCATCCCAGGGAAGGGGGCACTGGAATAATCCAGGGGGCAGTAGTAGCCTCCACTGCAATCAAGAGGGGTACTGAATAAAAATGAGGGGGAGATAGAAATGCCCAGGGGTTTCTGTGTAATTTTTTTTCTGAAAATGGGGCAGTAAGCCAGCAAGTTTGGGAATCTATGTTCCAGACCTTGTATTTCCAAAGCAAAACTCGGGATGCTGAAGCATAAAATAATGCAGAAATAAGCAAATGGCATTAGTCTCCAACATTTTTTTGATTTCACTGTTTTAAATATAGCTCCAATTTGCTCCAACCTCCCTCTTTATTCCCTAAACTGGCCTCCTTTAGAACCTCTTTACCATTCTGTTCTCTACATTGACAACAAAAATATTAAATGGGATGAGAAAATGTGATTGTTCCTTCTTGCTTTAGGGGGACTAACAGCAGGTAGGGGGTCTTTTCAGGCTGTATTAAGGGGGAGGAGTGGCTGTGGCCCAGGTGTTGCCTTTTCCAGAAAGGTCTCCACACCTGTGTTAGTTCATCAGTGAATTCTCTGATTCTGGTGCACTTCTATGTGGTTGATAGAATGCAACCTGAGAGTCACAATACCCTGCTCTGTCTCCACTTCTGTGACCTCAAGGTTATCACTTAAGGGCCCTATGGAAAGAGTGGTCCAATAAACGAGATGGCTTGTTTCAGATACTGTCTGTTGCTAAAAGTCTTAGTTTATGAGACTGCTTTCCAGGTGAGCACATATTTTGGGTATGTTTAATACTGATTCCGTGATCTTATCTTCACTTCCTTATCCAACCAAACCAGTTTCCCTTCTTGTATTCCTTACCATGTGAAAGGCACCACCTTCTACCTAGAAATCTGAGGCTCTTCTTCAACTCCTTATTCTCCACATCATATCAGTCACTAAGTTCAGAAATGTTCCCTCTTTCCAAGTCTACAGTTCACCTTCATTCATTTCAACTTTAGACTGGTTCCCCCTGGCTTCTAGTCTCCATTTTACTCCAGTCCATTCTTCCTGTCTGAATTTTCCACAAGAAAAATTGGCTAACATCACTTTCTTAGAACCCTTTCATTGCTGTTATTCTGTTACAAAATAAAATCCTTTTAGACCTGATCTTGCTCCTGCTAACTTTTCCAGACTGTTTCATGTTTTCATACTGGCTGGGATGGGCTCCTTGAACTCCCTCCCACTGTGGTATTGTGGCAACAGTCCATACCTCCAAAGTGGCACTGACAACAATGGATTTGTTTCCATGTTTACCTCCTCCACCAGAATGTAAGCTTCTCTGACTGAATTTTGTGTGACCAATGCCTACATTAGCCCTAGAGCCTACAGTAGGGGGTTTCTTAGGTACCCAATAAATGCTTATTAATAAACTTGGTGGAAGGGTTTATTGTGAGAGAAGTATGCAAGGGAGTTGAAAAATGACCTACAAAGTCCTTTCCAACTCTCAGATTTTCAGTTGAGGATATCAGTCACTTCAATGTTTTTGAAGATCATATCTACTCATGACTCCCAAACTTGTAATTTTAAAGCACTCCTTAAGCTGACCTTTAGATCAAAATGTGCACCTGCCTGTTATATACCTTCACTTATTAGCTGAGTTGGCATCTCAACTTCGACACAGATGCTTCATAACTTATGGCGGGGTCACATCCTATAAATCCATCATAAATTGAAAACATTGTAAGTTGAAAATGCCTTTAATACACTTAAGGTACCAAATATCATAGCTGAGTAACACAGTACACTGTAGAATACGAGTTGCTTACCTTGGTGAATGTATAGCTGACTGGAAGCTGTGGATTATTGCTGTCATGAGAAAAGAATTGTCCTGTCGTGTATCATTAGCACAGTAAAAAATTAAAATTCAAAATTCCAAGTACAGTTTCTATTGAATATGTATCACGCTGGCACCATTGTAAGTGAAAAAGAAAAACATGACCTGAACCATTGTGAGTCTAACCACCATAAGTCTGGACCATCTAGATGCCCCAAATTAACTTCCTTTCCCACACAATCTGTTCCACCTTCCTAATCTCCTGTGTTAATGACTCCATTCTCCTCTTAGAGGTACCTGTTAAAAACATTCCTTAGGGCACCTCTCTTCTCTCTAAAATCAGTCGCTGCCTAATCCTGTGGGCTCCTCTTTCTCAAAGGCTCTCAAAGTCCTTTTTGTCATTCTGTCTGCTCACAGTCTCCATCAAATTGATCGCAACTCTAATTCGCACTTACTTCATCCTGACTTGCACGATGTATTGTCATCTTTCTCCCACTCTAGATCCTGTAAGATTTCTGTTTTATGGCTGCAACTCCTGGGATTTTCAGCAGTGTTTGCAGACAGACAGCAGGTGCTCAACTCAATAACTCCTTGTAGCATGGCTGGATGAATGTTCAGACGTTAGGCTTAAATTGCTTTTGGTGGCATGAATCTTGCTTTGCACCTTTTTTTTTTTTGTCACCCCTTCCCTTCATATAGTAAAAAGCTTAGGAAACAGGAAATACATATTTAAAAAAATTGAACACTGAATCTGTTATCGTAACTGGGAGCTGCTGCAACGACTGGCTGTAGTTTTAAAAATAACACGCTCTGCTATTACAAAAAAAGAAAAGTCCCTTAGACTCAGCTCCCAGCTAAAACCTTCCAGGATCCAGGTTTCCCACCAGTTCCAGTGGCCTGATGCGCGGCGGGGGAGGAGCCATGGGCAAGCTGGGCTGGAGGCGCAGGGAGCGCGGGAGCGCGCGGGATGAGGGAAGTCCCGGAAGTCATTGAACGGAGCAAGCGGTCGCTCAGCCGGATCACTCTGGGCTGCGGTCCCAACAATAACAAGGCGCCGGGGCGCTGCGAGGGGGTGGGGGCCAGGGGCCGGAGCCTGGGGGCGGGACGCAGTTTGGGGGAGGCGGGTGGGACGCTTCCGAAAGTCGAAGGCGATTGGAGGAGGCAGATAAGGGGCGGTGGCGCTCAGGGAGTGGGCCGGGTGTCTAACGGGTCGACCGAGGAGAGCGCATGCTGATTGGGTGATGCGGGAGGAGACGGACAGGAGCCGGCCGTGGATTGGCCGGGGCGGGCCTCGGGGGCGTGACCCGCGCGCGCGAGAGGGAGCGCGAGGGAGCGGGCGGCCGGCCTGCCTGCCAGCTAGCCAGAGCCGCAGGCTAGCGCGGCGAGCCGGGGTCCGAGTGCGGAGCGCGGTGTGGGGGGCGCGTCCCCAGCTTCGCCGCGCGCGGCCGCCTCGGCGGCGGGAGAGCCCCGCTTCCCCTGCCCTCCTTGCGCTCCAGCCGGGGGTCTCGGGCGGGGACGGAGGGAAGGGACGAAGGCGGCGGCGGTGGGAGCGCGGTGAGTGGCGGAGGGGTCCCGGCGCGCCGCCTCCTGCAGCCGCAGGCTCTCCACCGGGTGCTGCGGCCCGGGGCGCGCGGGGCTGCGGGGCGCCCGCACTATGCAGGCTGACTGCTGGCCGCCGCGATGGCGAGCCGGGCGGTGGTGAGAGCCGGGCGCAGCCCACGGTGTCCCCGAGTCCGGGCCGCAGCCGCCGCCCCCGCCCGGGCCCCGCTCCCCCTCTGCTGCTCCCTCCCTCCCCGCTCCACCTCCTCCTCCCCCTCCTCCATGCCTCCGTGCCTCCTGCTGCTCCTGCTCCTGCTCCTCGAGGACGCCGGAGCCCAGCAAGGTGAGTGTCCCCGGGGAGTCTGGGCTCGCGGGGCCCCGCGGGCGCTGGGCTGGGGGCCTCCTCCCGAGCTCGGGGCTCCGGCCCCTGAACGGATCTGCAGGCTTGCGGAGGTGCGGTGCGGTGCGACGCGAGCGTGAGCAGACAAGGTTGAGTGGTAAAGGTGGGCTCCCCAGCCCGTCCCCCAAGTTGGCGCGGCTTTACTTTTTGGCAAGGCCATTCATTTCTCGGGAAAAGAGACGTGAGACCCAGCGATGGAAGCATCTTTGATATTGGATCCATCTGGGGGGAAATTTGGAGAGGAAAAAGAACTTTTGGCGATTGACTCCTAAAGTTAAGCTACGCGGATGGATGGACAAAGTAGGAAGGCAAGGAATTTAAACAGCATCTTAAACTTATTAAAGACAAATAGTGATAATTATCAGCCTTCGTGAAAGTGCTGAGATTCTAAAGTGAATGAAATAGGTGGTGGTGATATGAACCTTGGATTGGCGACGTGTTCTTTAGAATCCCTGCCTCTTACTGAGGATGGTGGTAAATACTGTCTTGGTGAAACATTCTATGATTCAAAGCAACGTGCAGTGTTGCCCAAATAGAGCATTCCACATGGAAAGGGTAAACCTTTCCAGAAAGTGACAAAACTTTTTTTTTTCTATCTACAATCCTTGAAAAGCCTGTTTCAGAAGCTAGCAAAACTGTTTATTGAATAATTATCATAATGGAAGGAAAATTCAGGTCTGATGTTTTAGTACTATTTTCAGGCAGCGTACCACAATTTTTTAATCAGTTATTGAACACATTTTTCCCATTGCCGTTCCCATTTTATTGCAGTGAAAAGGATAAGGGTTGGATTGTTACTAATTACCAGAAATATTTTTATTTTAATTGATCTCCACGTTTAAGGCCAGCTTAATGTAGCTCTCATGGTTTTCATTCAAGTATGGAATCAGGGCCCTGAGACTGTCATTGAGAAGATGCTGAAACTTTGATAGTCTCTAAGGGAAAAAATGTATTTGGTAAACTGAACTCTAGATATATGCACATTTCTACACAGTACAACAAAGTTTAGGTCCTTAACATACAGGTTTCATTAGCATTTAATATATTGGAGTGTGAAGTTCTTCTATGTTGAAGTTTTAGAATCTATGCAAGCATTTCCTTCCTAGTGAGGGGGAAATGGCTTATATATGGCTAACACTTATTAGAGTTTACTTTGTGTCCCACACAGGACTAAGTGATTTATGTAAGTTAACTCTTTTCATCGTTACCTTAACCAGGTGAGATAGGTATTGCTAACCCATTTCCAGCATAAGAAAACTGAGATAAAGAATATGATACCTTTTTTTTTTTTTTTTGCGGTACCGGGGATTGAACCCAGGGACATTCTACCTCCGAGCTACACCCCCGGCCCTATTTTTTATACTTTATTTTGAAACCGGGTCTCACGAAGTTGCGGAGGGCCTCACTAAGTAGCTGAGGCTGGCCTCGAACCCGGATCCTCCGGTCTCAGCCTCCCAAGTACTGGGATTACAAGCGTGCGCCACCACGCCTGGCTATAAGATACCTTAATACAGAAAGAAATATGACTACATAGGTAAAATATTTCCACTGTTTTGCTTTTTTCTAGATATGAAAGTGTTTGTCACATTTGAAAAAAATCTTGGAGTAATATTACAATCAGTTACAGGTCTCCTCCCCAAATGAGACCATTGCCTTGTTTATAGAATTTTTCATGTCTGAACCAATCAAACATGCAGCCTTACCTTAGTTTTTAAAGATTTATATCATTTGTTACCAAATTCGTTTCTTTTTCACAGTGTCATCTTGTATAAACATCAATATAGATTAACACAAATAGAAATGATACTAGTGATTAAAAGACTTGATTTCTAGCTCTTTTAAGTTGATTGGGTGAATTTTAAGTCATTTAATCCCTTTGTACCTCAGTTTTCTACATTGTTCATATGAGAATGCAATTACTAAATTGCTAAAGGCTAGTTAGGTAAATGTCATCTGAAAACTCAGGAATTATGTAGGATTTGAACTCCATAATTTTTTAAAAATGTATTTCTAATTGGGCGTGGTGGCGCATGCTTGTAATCCCAGTACTTGGGAGGCTGAGACAGGAGGATCCAGGTTTGCTGCTAGCCTCAGATATTTAGTGAGGCCCTCCGCAACTTAATGAGACCCTGTTTCAAAATAAGGAATAAAAAATAGCGCTGGGGATGTAGCTCGGAGGTAGAATGCCCCTAGGTTCAATCCCCAGTAGCACAAAAGAAAAAAAAATGTATTTCTTACCAAAATGACCTTGATGCAGTCTGTGGTGGAATTCCTTTTAAGTCAATCCCACCAGCCTAACAGATTGCTTCAGGGTCTACTGGTATTATTCCCTCATATAACCTGAAAAGAAGTCTCATTTAAAAGTGAGAAACAGTGCTTTAAAAACACCTATAGAATGTTTAATAATGAGAATGGCCACAAATAACTTTAAGTTACAAGGTGAATTTTTTACTCTAAGAGGTCTTAGGAAGAAAACTGGAAGGAAATAATAAAATGTTAACAGCTATCTTTTGGTGGTAGAAGTGTGGGCAATTCTTTCTTTATACTTTTCCAAATCGTCTGCAGTTTGCATATAATCAGATCAGAATGAAAATAAACTGAAAAATATTTTTTGATGAATAGATATTTTTTTCCTCAGCCAGTCTAGGTAGAAATGTGTTTAATGTGTCTGTTCAGGTAGAACTGTGCTTCAGGGTGCTCTTTTTTTAAAAATCTTTCCAACATTATTTTGAAATAGCAGAATATATTACCTTCATTCCAATTAATGCCATTCAGAGATAGCTATTCCTCGGCAGATTTTCTGCTGATAGTGATTTTTCTTTTTATTTGGCTCAGAATAAAATTTACCACTGGCTTGAAAACTTGCCAGCTTTTCACAGCAGAGATGTATTTTAACCAGTGTTATTTCACCTATAAACTTATATTTGTTTACATCTATTTGCTATGTTGTTGTTTTAGATATAGCTTATATATATATGTATTTTTGAGTTCTAAATTTGATATTAAGAAGTTCATCTTCAAAATCTTTCTCTTTTTTGAAAACATTTTTTCTGTAAAATATGCATCTTTCTAGAAAACTTAAATTAGTGAAAATTCATGCTAATTGCATATTTGATGCTATAATAAATTTACTTAATAGGAAGTTGGTGATCTATTATGATTGAATTTATATCTATAGTTTACATTATGATTGTAGGAATTTGGGTCACCGCATCTCAGGAGCTCAGCTTCATCATTTGTATCATGGAAGGCTTGCCTACTTTCTGAATTAGAATGTGACTTGAACATGGTAAAATATCAGAGAATTATTTTTAAAATCTACTAAGACTGACTTATTTATTAATATGACATGGAGAGAGTATTGATTTTTGTGTGGGGGGGTACTGGGGATTGAAACCAGTGGCATTGTATCTCAGAGCTATACCTCCAGCCCTTGCTTACCTGAGATCCTCCTGTCTCAACCTCCCAAGTACTAGGATTACAGGTGTGCACCATCACACCTGGTTGAGGATTTTGATTTTTTGTTTGTTAATCTAATAAATCTATGAAACAAATTAGGTACATTCTTAAAAGGAATCACTTAATTCCACAATGATATTTGGAATTAATATGTGAAGAGTTTGTAATTTGTAAATTAATGCCTTTACTGGCTTATAATGCAGGGAAATATTTTTTGAACCATAGTGGTGAATTTTTAGAAATGAAGAGCTTATTTCGTTCAGCAAAGAAACATTCAATGTCGACAGGAGGTTAATTTGGAATTTTCCATCTCTTTTTTTGGTCTGAGAAAACATAAGGGCTCTTTTTATGTACTATGTTCAGAGGCAAAAATCAAAGCATCCTTTTCTGCTATATTCCCAATTAATTTTCCACAATGAAAATTAGAAACGTAGTACATGTTTCCTATGTGCTGCTGCTCAAATTTTAATTCCACATTTGTGAAACTTATAAATGAAAACTTTTTTTGTGGCACTGAGGATTAAATTTAGGGATATTCTACCTCCGAGCTACACTCCCAGCCCTATTTTTTATTCTTGATTTTGAAACAGGGTCTCACTAAGTTGCAGAGAGCCTCACTAAGTAGCTGAGGCTGGCCGTGAACCTGGATCCTCCGGTCTCAGCCTCCCAAGTACTGGGATTACAAGTGTGCACCACCATGCCCGGCTAAATGAAAACTTAACTGTAAAATTATGGGTTGATGATTTTTCGGTAGACTTTCCAATATTATATGCAAAAGGAAAACATTTTCTTCTAGAGATGTTCTATTTGAATACGAGAGCTTCATTCTAAAAGATCAATGTTGCACCTTTGGTGCAATTTGTGTAAATGAGAGTAGCAGCACTAGAATTACAATGACAAGTGAATGGGTTAATTTCTGAAAGGAAATTAATCGGATCATGTATGACGAGTAGAGGCTAGATTTATATAGGGGTAGATTATTTATTTATTTATTTATTTATTTATTTTTGGTGTGCTGGGGATTGAACCCGGGGCAATTTCGGCCTCTGAGCTACACCACCAGCCCTATTTTATTTTTTATTTGGAAATAGGGTCTCGCCAAGTTGCTGAGAACCTCACTAAGTTGCTGAGGCTGGCTTGAACCTACAGTCAATCCTCTTGTATCAGCCTCCCAAGTACTAGGATTACAGGCGTGCACCACCACACCTGGCATAGGGTAGATTTTAAATTTAGGACTACTCTCAGCAGAATGATCCTGAGATATGAAAGCTCAGGTGTTAGTCATGTTGAACATTAGTTAAATTCGTGCAAATAGACAGTTTCTACTTGCATTTCTTGATTTGTTGGAAGGATATGGTGTGGTGATATAGAGTAGAAGGATTAAGAAAAGCTTCATAAATACAATGATGTTTCCTAAATGTGATTGTTGAAACATTGAGGCAAATTGACAATTATTTCTGTTTGGCTCCTGAATTTGGGTTACTTTATAACAACTTCATGGCCATTACACTTCCTGCATATTTTTACAATATTTTACAGATGATGATAAGTATGCACAACTAAAAAAACTCAAGATAATTCTCTACAGTTCTACCTCTTAGTTTATCAGCCAATTTTCATGTTACTGTCTATTTCATATTCAAAAACTTTCATAATCTTACACAGTTATAATTTATGTTTTGTAATCATTGTGTTCAAATTAATTTGTAGGCTAATTTAACATAAATAAGCAGCATACTTAGAAAATGCATCAAGATAGAAATTTCACCATAAGGCATTGTTATTTATAAAGTAATTAGTATATTGCTCAGAATAGCTATTACATTATTTTCTTGTTTTTATTTTATTAAATTTCTAATTCTGGATAGAATCTTTGAAAAAATGTTTCAGTTAAAAATGTTCAATAGCATACATCATGCTGATTTTTCATATCATTTTGGGTTAAATCAGTGTAATCCATAAGGAAATAAAATATAGACATATAAATAAACTAGTATTTAATGAATACCAGTGCAGTTATCTATAGAAACAGATAACAGGTTATTTCACAAGGCTACTAAAACATCACCTACCCAATCAGCCCATACTCTGAAGGGTATAGAGTTGAAAGAATAACTGATTAGCTACATGAATTATCAGGGGAACCACAAGATACAGGTTCCCTCAACAGCTTCCTAAGGAGAGTGGCCTAGAATTCCTTCCAAGACTTTCCTTGAGTAGAGTGCCTCTGACTCTGCAGTTAAAACTGAATTGCTTGGAATTAAAGAGAAGATATTGGTTTTCTGTTATTCTCTCATCATGGAGGAATAGCTATTGTGAGCTCTCAGGAGAGTGTGCACATGTCTGCACAACCCCGGGACAATCACAGATGAGCAAAACATTGTGACTGTCTTTAGAGAATCTATAGTCTAGTTGAGGAAGTATGGTTCAAGTGTATTTATGTAGGCCAGCCATGGTTCCAGGTCATGGGGTATTACCTTCCATAGTGACTGCCATAGTGTATCCAGCAGCCCCTTTATTACTTATAAGATACAACCCAAACTCATTTGCATATTATATATGATTATATATATAATTTTTTTACAGTCTGATTCTTCCCTTCTACTGAGTCCTAATCTCATGTCAGCACCCCTTACACTTTCATAGCTCAAGTATAAGAGCCACTTTTTATTTCTTGAATATATTAAATTTCACACTATTTTGCTTTATTCCCTGTCCTGATTTCTACATATAGAAATTTCTGCAATTTCCCTTAATTGTAATGCCTTTACTTCCCCTATCTTATTAATAAACCCCTAATTGTCCTTCAAAACACTTTTTGGGCATCATCCCCTCAATGAAGAGACCTCTAACCATCACTACACTCTCATCTCCAGATAGTACTTTAAACACTGTATTTTGAGTTATTTGTTCTTGTCAGTGGAGAGAGTTTTACTCATTTTCTTATTTCTGATATTTACCAGGATGTCTATTATTATTTAAATTATATTAAGAACCCCATTTCTGAACTAAATCTATTGCCCTGAGCACATTATTTGGGGTCAGTTCTTGGCCTTTGCCTAATCCCCACAGTTAGCCATCAGTTCAAGAGCCTGTGCTTCTCAGTCCCCTGGCACTAGAGCCTCTCTTTAACCTTGCTACCTGCTTGCTCAGGGTCTAACAGTCTGCCCAGTCTTTCCCAGCCCTGCTCTTCTCAGGAGCTAGAACCCTTTGCTGTACTTGCTGGCTATGAGAGGAGTTCTCCTTCAAGTTGGAACTCTGAATATAGACATGGCTAATTTAGAAAACTCTCCTCCTCTTAAATAGGTGTTTTTAAGAACAACCACACAACCTAAATCAATGCCAGAAAGTTGAGCAAACTCCTCTGCTCCTTCTTTTTCAAACTCTGACTTAAAAGCCACCTACAGAGTTATAAAGTGCTGTGGTTTCAGTTCTAGTAGTTGTCTGCCTCCTTTTACCTTGCCAGCTCATTCCCTAAAGAAGGACACAATTTTCATTCATATATTGATTCACTCATAAAATTTTACTAATGACACAAACAGATTTGGTCCCAACTCTCAGTGCCATCTAAAAAAGAGAGCTGAGTTAAATTTTTTAACACATTTGGGGTGGTATGTGGATCTCAAAATTTGATGTGGCTAGTATTTCAATCCAGGTATGTCTGCTCCCAAGGCCTGCATACTTTCAGGGAGCATTCACGTAGCTTCTATAATCTGGTATGAGGAAAGAAATAAAAAACGAAGGCTGGAAAAGTCAGTGGGGATCATGTTATGGAGGACTTCCCATCGAGGGACTGACCTTAGTCTATACCTGAGAGGTTGGGCATGACATCAACCTGTGTGCTGCTTTCACTCAGTCCATTTGTCCATCTCTAGGTTTATTTACAAGTAAACCTTCCAAGCTCTGGCACCAAGGTCCACTATCTCAAAGTTGTTCTTATGCTGGCCCTTTGCAAATCCCAAACTTGGGCCTACATGACAATCTCTACTGTTTGCTTTCTCTGGTTACTGGAGAAAGTCATGTGGCCATCAGATGCTAACACAAATGAGGACCATCCCATCAAGTCTCAAATGGGGATTATGGCCCAGCAGCAGCATTTTGACTACCCCACTTTGTAGAGCTGAACTCCTGCCATGTTCCTCATCCCCGCACAATGACTCCTGCCTCCCCATTTCTCCTTCCTGAAACCTTGTCCTCTTTCACTTTGTTCAGAAGGCTGCTTCACCCAGGAATGGAAGTTTTGTGTTAGTATACTTTACACTTCTATGGTGCTTTTATTCTGTATCTGGAATCATATCTCAAAATGTCACTGGTTTTTATCTGTTTTCTCTTTTCAACCATTTACCTGCCAGGTAGCTTATTTCTTTGCTTTTTTTCAGTGACAGACTTTATAAAAAGTAGACTACCTCTGTGCTGTACATTTTCTTAGTGATTGGCATACTGTAGATCGTTACTAAATGATGAATTTCTTTTTTAGCCCTTTGCAGTCTTGCTTCTGCTCTACTAAAACTGTCACTTAACTGTCACATTTTTGTTTGCTTTGGATTTTAGTATCATCTGAAAAACCCGGAGACTTTGTCCATCTTCATTATTTTTTACATGGTGGTCTTTCAAAGTATGGAGTCTTTGAACTCAGACATACCTGAATTTAACTACTAGCTATGTTGAATTTTGAGATCTACTTAGCCACTCTTCAAATATCTTTACATATATAATTCTGCTTTCCTTGGAATGTACCAGGCTTGGGATCAAAACTGTTCCTGTTCATGTAGCCAATGAATTATTTTTTTGTTCAACGAGTGAATCAATACATGAAATGAAAATTTTGTCCCACTTTCTCCCACTCTGCAGTTAAATCTCTGATTTTCAAATGTTTGCTTCCTACTGAGAAACTTTTCATCCCTTGCCCTTATTCCAATCCCAGTTATTATTTGGGGTAAGGTTCCTCCTGGCTCAATGAGAGAAGTCAGACCCTGCAGTAGAGGACTGTGACAGCAAAGCATGATTGTTCAAAGGGTTTGTCCATAATTGGCTTCAAACACACCCACACCTTAACACTGCTTTGCCCCCTCTTCTGTGACCTTTGCTCTGACTCTCCAGCTTTATAACTTTTGATATATTTAAACTTTCTTTGGTCTCCACTCTCTCAGATCATTTTTGTTCATGGTTTGTGTCTTCCCTCCCTTGCTCCTGGTTACTCTGCATCCTAGAAGTTAGCTGTCTGATGTGAGACAGACATTCTGTTGCACGGGTAGAGGAAGACTGTTAGTTAGGACTCTCAGAGTTATAGGGAACAGAAATCCAGATCTGCTTAAGGTAGAAGGGGAGAGTATTGGGAGGATTCTAAGGTGACAGAGAGTAGAACTGGACCAGCCCAAGCCAGAGGGAAAGCAGAAAGGCAGCTGGACCTAGCAACCAAGGACTCGGCTTCGTCCTTTCTTGCGTCAGGCCTCCTTTCTCTGCATGGAAGGAATCATGGCTGCTGGCAGCCCCCAAGGCTTGCAGCTCTAACACTGAAGAAATTCTGGGATTTTCCTTATAGTCCAAGGTCCAGAAATTAGAGAGAAGTGTGAGTTGGCTGGGTGTGAATCAGTGGACAAGTCAACTAACCAGGGGCATGAGGTCATATAAAAGTCAGGCATAGAAGGCAGGCATGCTCTTCAAGTAGAAAGACTTGGATTTATAAAAAGTTTACCATATTATAAATAAGTTCTTATTGAACCCATACATTGCCTTGGGACATGGGTGGTATTGACCCGTGTTCAGATGAGGTCGTATGAGATTATAGAGGTTAGGTGCCTAGGATTTTGAAAGTTGCCTGTCTGACTCCAAAGCCCGCCCTCTCCTTCCTCCCCTCTCCCTCCCTGGTCTACTATGATACAAGACTTGTTTGGGTTTATTTTTACATTAAACAGCATGTGTTAAGAGCCTTTTATGTTTTATTTCTTTCTGCATGGCTCAAAGGTGAATAGACTACATTTCCTTCCTAACTGGGTTTTACAGCTTGGTATGAAAAATGGACAAAAGCACACATAATTAAGCTTATTAAATACAGTAAAGGGAGTATGCTAATGGAGATGAGAAAGACCGGGGGCTGCAGAAAGTTTCCACAGAGACGATAACATTGAGTAGGTGTTTACTTGTGGGTGGGAGGAGGAGAAGGACCTTATCCTCAGCAGAGTGGAATGGCACGTGAAGTGCAGGGGGGAGAGGCGGAGCAGGTGAGGGGTCACCTGTTGTCCCATTGCTGGGGCAGAGAGGTGTGTGAATACTCCGGAGAAGAGATCAGAATGGAAATCAGGGGCCAGAACATAATAGACTGTATATTATTGAAGAGTTTGAGCTTCCTTGTACCCGTGAAAAACAGTTGAAGGGTTTTCAAATAAGAGACCTATATGATCCTCCTAGAATTTAAATAATACTGGTGGAAGTGTGGGCAGTGGATTAGAAAGGAGTAGAGAAACCTGTTGGAGGACTTTGCAAGGGCCTGTACTTGTTCACAGGTCGAAATTTAAAGATATTAAGGAGCTAGAAAGTATTAAACTTAATGACCATTTGAGTTTGAGAGAGCAAGAACTCAGTTAAACATTTTTTTTTCTGAAATTCTTCTTTCTGCTCTCCACTTTTCTCAACCATCAGGATTCTGCCTCTCTAACACACCAGGATTTCTGCTCTTCAACACACATACACACACACACACACACAGTCACTTACTCATTCACTATAAAAATGCCCATTACTTCTCAATAGAACCCATTATTCCTGAGATTACCTGTGTTGTCTTACTATGCTGTGAACTTTACTGTGATGCCTAGAACCTACTATAGAGCCTGATGTGTCGAAGGTATTCATTGAATGCTTGAGACATGCTAACTTTGAAATGCTGTGGAACTTGTGAATAAAAGTCTGTAATATTGTAAATGGATGTCAGGATTGGGAATTGGGAGAGGGATTGGGGACTCTGGAGTTTTGGGCACTTGACTAACTGAAGAGGGAGCAGATGAGATGAGTGTCCTCGTAGGATAGAGAGTGGAGAAAGATCTCAGAACAGCAGCCTCAACTGTCAGTACAAAGGTTACAGTTAAGGAGTCTTAGAAGTTGCAGTTAGAGAGTTAAAAGAAGAACCAAAACTTGGAAGGAGAGTTTGAAGGAGGAAAAAGATAAGATAAGGAAGGTAGGAAGACCCATGGGAGAGAAAGAAATGCCAGATGCTGTAGAAAGTCACAGAAGATAAGAATGAGAAAATATCCACGGGCTTTTGGTAGTGCATCACTCCAGTCTCATTTACTTAGGGCCTACCCTAATCCATTGTAACCTTGTTTTAACTTGTTTACATCTGTGAAGATGCTATTTCTATATATAAAGTCATATTTAGAGGTGCCAAAATTAGGACTTTTAATGTCTTTATAGGAGTCACAGTTCAACTCACCACAGTCTTAAAGCTGAATTGTAGTACCTTGAAGTTAGAATGGGAGACAAAGAAGTAAGACATTAAGTACAGAGAAGTGGAAACATCTCTCTATAAACGAAAGGAAGCCAGGTGCAGTGGCACATGTCCGTAATTCCAGTACTTGGGAGGCTAAGACAGGATGATTGCATGTTCCAGGTCAGTCTGGGCAACTTAGTGAAACTGTTTCAAAATAAAAAATAAAATAGGGCTGGGGGTATAGCTCAGAGAGGTAGAATGCCCCTGGGTTGACTTCCCAATTCCATACACACAAAAAAAGAAAAGTGAAAAAGATGATAGGTATCAGAAAACACAAGGTGGAACAAGTTTTTTTGTGTGTGTTTTTAATTGTTGCTGTTATCATTAGTGTTTTAAAATTTGTTAAAGTACAGGTCCAAGGCCCACCGAAGATCTGCTTTACATAGTATAATTTGCAAAAAGGCAAAATCATATTTGTCATGCAAATATAAAATGAACAGACCAAGTATTTTATTCAACTCATTCATTGATGAGAAAACCAATAAAATGTTAAAACTGGACCATAGAGTATTTGAGAAGCTAGTTGATATAGGTAGTGTTAGGATATGACTTCTAGGTTAGATGGTCAGAACTGATTAATGGGCCAACAAGGCCATAAACTAATCTTGGGTTATTTTTTCAACTACATGAAATTATATGCATCTCTACCAGATAGAAATGTACACATTAACACGTAACCAATACCAGGACCTTTAATTAATGATAAATAGCAAGTCAAGCTCATTATTTTGCCCTATAATCCTTGAGTAACTTTTGCCCTGAATGACATTTAAGGTATGTGCCGCTCACCCTGGGTAAGTTCTTCCAACTTTTAGACAGTTTTTCTGACATGCTTATTAGAACCTGTGGAAGTGAAGATGAGGGCCCGAAAACCTTTAATTAGCTCTTCAGTGGTTCTAATGTTGACTTAGTTTTGAGAACCATTAAATAAGAGGCTACTGAATGTCTCTAAGTGCCCATCTGAGGCTGGAACTCATTACTTTCTAATGACACGCATCCCCTGGGTTTGTGTTTATTTTTTTTTCAGTAGTGCTCAGCTCTTTGGCAAAGAGAGATCATTTGATCTAGGAGGAGAGTTTGCCAGGCAGATGTGCAAGAAGTATACAGTGGCCAGGTAGCAAACATATCAGGAAGAGTATAGTTAATATAATGGACATTAAGTAGAGACTGGGTAGGGTGAGAAATGAGGCCAGGATGAGCTTAACAGAGAAAGAAGTCAAGTTCATAGAAGTGCACAGTGGTTGTAAGAGAGCTGAGTAGTCAGGTGATGGGCCAGAAGAGCGAGACAGTAATGTTTAAGATTTCAGAGGTGAGCCGGGCGTGGTGGCGCACGCTTGTAATCCCAGTACTTTGGGAGGCAGAGACCGGAGGATCCGGGTTCGCGGCCAGCCTCAGCTCTCTCACTCTCTCGCTCTCTCTCTCCCTATCTCTCTCTCTCTCGCTCTCTCTCTCTCTCTCTCTCTCTCTCTCTCTCCTTAGCAAGGCCCTCCGCAACTTCGGGAGACCCGGTTTCAAAATAAACTATAAAAAATAGGGCCGGGGGCGTAGCGCGGAGGTAGAACGCCCCTGCGTTCAATCCCTGGTACCGCAAAAAAAAAAAAAAAGATTTCAGAGGTGGAAGTAGTTTCTAATAATTGCAAAAATAAAATCCAGGTTGTGTTCCTGAGAGTGAGTTGCTAAATTAGAGTAGAGGTGATTAGTGAGCTTTTCTCATTAGTTTACATTATTCATAAGACACTAGTTAGAAGCTTTGAAATAGCTATAAATTTTGTCAAATAATGAGCCAGGTTGTAGCCAAATGTACTAGGTCAACATAGGTCGGATAAAAGCCTTTCTGGTCTACTTTTAGTGATATTATTGTACTATTACCATGGTCATAGTAATCACACAGTTATTGAGCACATGGGTTAGGCCCTTGCTACTGGGTGTTTCCATATAGTATCTTGTTTAATTCTTACCCCATGAGATTTGAATTGTTAATATCCCCATTTTACAGATGGCAAAACAGGTATATCAGCAATAAGTAAACTTCTCACCGTTATCTTGATTGGTCTATAGGGCATTTAAATTGTGTGACTTCCAGTTTAACTCTTAAGTTCTGGGTAGAGCATGTGCTTGGCGGGGCGTGGGGTGCAGATTTATATAACTCACATTCCTTAATGTAATTCAATTTCATAAATTATCACATGTGCAGAGATGAGTTTGAGTTTAAGAAAAAATGAAGATAGGGCAATTTCTTTTCCTAAAAGTTGCCATACTGACTCTGTTTTAACTTTAAATCCATATCCATCTTATGTGCAGTATTGGGAAAAAAATAAAAAAGAAGAGAGAAAGGTGCCATAAAAACATGGAAGAAACAGCTATATTACTATATGTTTACAACTTTGTGACATTCTGGAAAAGGCAAAACTATGGACAGGAAAGAGAGCAGAGGTTGAGGGGAGGAAGGCATGTACAGGTAGAACACAAAGGAGTTTTAGGAGAGTGAAATTACTCTGTATGATACTATAAAGGTAGATACATGTCCTCATATATTTGTCCAAAGAATGGTGTTGTCCATAGAATTTACAACACCAAGAATGAATCTAATTCAAACTATGGACTCTGGGGTAATGTGTCAATTCATTATTTGTAACAGCACCCTTTTGGTGGGGGATGTTAATAATGGGGATGCATGTTGGGGCACAGGGTTTATATGATAAATCCCCGTACCTCCCATTTAATTTTGCTGTGAACCTAAAACTGCTCTAAAAATAAATTATTTAAGAATAGTAAATTTTTGTTATATATATTTTACCACAATAAAAAATATAGGGATAGAGAAACAGAACATGTGAACACTAATCAAGAAAACTAGAATAGCTATATTAATTTCAGGTAAAATTGACTTCAGAACATGGAAAATTATCAGAAACAATGAGGACATTAAGTTAAATTAAAGTACTGCTTTGAATTGTCTGAGATTTGTAGTAATACAGTTTAAGAAATATCATAGATAAAGGTTTAGACTTCTGGTTTAAAAATTCACAGTGCTAAGTAATACATTAAAAATTTCAGTGTAGCCAAACAAAACTTGGATGTATTAGTTAACAGTTACTTACAACTTACTCTAAGTTTTAACTTATTTCTACTCCCTGAATGTTCCATGCCTTTTTAAAAATTTTACTATATGATCTCACAGATGACAGAAGTGAAACTTAGGGGAAGTGTAGTCAGACTTACCAGTTCATAGTGATACAAACAAAATCCTTAAAAGCTCTCTGGAAAAGTAGAAACTTTTTATAGTTTATAATTATAGTGAAAGTTATATTGCTCTTCATTTTTGACATATTTATGCAAGCTTTCTGCATTTGTATTTGCTGTTATTAAAGGAAATACTTTTTGGAAGTCACAGCGTTCGTATTATTAAAATTCAGTAATTAAGATAATATGTAATCAGCATCAGAAGCCCATACTTACCTAAAAAACACTTGATTTGGGTTTTAGTAGAAGAGCCTAAAATAAGCTTGCATTCCTAGTTGCATTATTTCATTGTCATTTAAATATGTTTAATGTTCCTTCTCTTTTCTCTAGAGATAAGTAGTGAAAAAAATCATTCAGTTCTTTTCCTGGAACATTATCAAAATTTGTATCTGGCTTAACACATCTGACCTTACACTCTTCAGAGGAAGTGAACACATGTTCTGTGAGTAATCCCCTAGATAAATCTGCAGCCCAACCAAGGAGCAGTAAGATAAAATTCCAATGTTTTTTTCTCCACTGAAATAAAATTAAAATTCAAAAATTACATTAACAGGCGTCTACCTCTTATGGTGAGTTGTAGGGTGGAGACCATGAGGGGGGCTGAAGGAAAAGTTAATAGTAATGGTGGTGATGATGGAGAAGGAGAAAGAGTTGGTGATATTGGAGTGGTTGGTGAGAGTGTATGGGTTGGACTTATGATACCCATTTTTGAGAGTTTTCTTCCCAGTTGTACTTACACTTTTTTGTCATTTCTGCCCATGAACATGAGTAATAGTAGGTGGTGTAGTCTGGTCACAGATCATTATTCTTTCTGGTTTACAGTGCTAGTCAGAAAATTTGGGGAGGGTTACTTCTGATCCTTTTGGAACCCTTCCCTTTCAATGTTAAAAACTCTTGACCCCGGGGAAAGATCTGAAGACTAATAAAAGGCCCCCCCCTTAACTTAAAGAAAACGAAACATTCTACTTACTTGTTTTAAAATTGGAAAATGTGAACATAAAACTCTTTAGCCTAACTGCTGACCTTTGGGAGAAGTCTGTTCCCTAGGTTGTGGCCTTAGAGAGTAAAACAGCATTACCCTTGGGCCAGATGAAACCCAGCCAAGAACTGAGCCAGATCTCCAGTCTGAGATTTCCTGGCCTTGGCTCTAAGTCAGCACTTCTCAGCCTCAGCACTATTCACATTTAGGGTCGATCATTCTTTGGGGGACGGTCTGTTCATTATAAGGTATTATTTTAGCAGCATTCCTGGCCTCTATCCCCTAGATGCAAGTAACAACTTTCACCCTCCATTTGTGACAGCTGAAAATCGTCTCCAGATACTGCCAAGTGGGAGGTAAAATCGCTCCTGTCGGATCCTCTGTCTCCCCTTGGAGAACCACTGTCCTAAGTATGTTAGGTGATTCATTGATAAAGAATATTTTTAGGTTTTGGTTTTACTTTTAAGTATTTTGTCATATTTCAAGTATTTTGGTAGGATCGGTTTTAGTTTTAAGAACTGTAAAAATAACCTAGAAATACATTGATACCTTGGAAGTCAAAGTGAGGCCAGGTATTATCTTGATTTGAGAATTCAACATGATGACCTTTGAAAGCTGAGTGCAGTGTTCTTCAAACTGCAGGGGGGACCCATCAGTGGGTCATGAAGTCATTTAGTGGGTCAGGAATATACATGCAAAAGTATATAAGGATCATAGTGTAAAATGTATTTCTTACTTCGGAATAACAGAAAAACATACATAGCTGCTGGCCTAGTTGGTATGTAGGCTATACCCACTTTTCCCTTTCAAAGTAGAATATCTAAACATATACTCCATAACAAGTGGTGATAGTTAAGCTGTTTATCTAGTCAGGTTAAACTTATCATATATTCTTTGAAACTTGTTCATTGCAGTAGACTGGAGACTTTTAACTTTGGTTTCTGGTGCATATCATCCTGCTTGTGAGAGGAGGAAGCTCTAAACTACATCACATATTTTAGAACATTCTTGGCACATTTCTTGTGGACTGTTCATGCCCTCCCTCCCCCTACACAAGATTCTGAAAAAAGACAGCTCCATTTTAATTGTTTTCTTCAGTAGTATGCGTGCAAAAGTTCTGTTTCTCAAAATTTCTTATTTATTTTGTTAACTTTTCTAGAAATTGTGCTTTATGATAGAAAGGACAAAAACATTTTGTGTATTTATTGAAAATCGAACATAAACAAGAGAATAGAGACATCCAAAAATTACTCCTACCACTCTGCTTGTACTTTTTTTTTCTAAAAAGCTCATTTTAAAATAACAAATTTAAGTTGAATAATAGCCTACAGGAAGTGTATAAAATGAGACAGTCTGGTAAAGTCATGGATTCAGCTGTTAATAGGTAATTCTTGATTTTCTGAAATCCATCAACACATCCAATCATTTAAAAAGCTGCCTTGACTTCTGTTTAGTAAAGAAAACACATTTATATTTTGAGTTTTTTCATTTATCCAGCGCTTATTTTTCAAAGATCTGAAATGCTTCCAGGAAGCATGTTTTCATCTTCTGAATAGTAAGGGAACATTTGAAGCTGCTTTTATAATCTTAGAAACTCTGTCTTAGGATAGTTGTTTTTTTTTTCTTTAAGGAAAAATGTTAATGATTGTTCAAAAGGTTATTTATATTTCAATTAATTTATTTTCACAGTGGAGGTTTTTATATCCTTATGTTTTTAATTTAGATAATATCCAGCACAGATATTCAAGGTATTTCCATGATATTTTCAGGGGAAATTTGTGTGTTTATTTTAACATCCTAAGATGTTAAAATAAGATCAGTGGGTATATTGTGCATGTACGTGCGCGCGTGCGCACACACACACACACACACACAATTCATGTTTATTTCATTCTGCCCTTATGTATTTTTATATTATTGAGTTACTATGCCTAATTCTTGTGTGTGAAATGAAAGCAGGTGTAGAAAGTAGTTAAAATTTAATGTAGACTTAAAGCTAAGTTTTTATAGGAGAGATACTTGTTTAGGAAGCCAGATTCCTATTGACCTTTAAAAGTAGTCTGAGGAGTAATACTATGGATTTGGAAATAAATTTTTATCAGCAAAGGATATGATTTTTAAGTATTGTCATAATTTAGGTGCATATTTTTCCTTTATTAAAGTTAATTTGACACTAGTTCAAAATTACTATTTTATATGTTTCCATATTTGCTCAATTAATATACATTTAGCATTCATTACTTGCAAGATAATTATGTGAAGTTCTTGTGTATGGGCTTTTAAAAGCTTTTGTCTGTTCTAGAAAATTATATCGGTGTTTCATTGTTCTTAAAAACAGTAAATCAAGGTAATAGAAAATTCTGTTATAGCCATCTGTGTCCATAGTGAGGTTAAACCCATCAGTGTCACTTTTTATATAGCTTTTTGTGTAGGTACTGTACTATTCCAAACGGTGATTATAAACAATGCTTTTAAGGGATAAAATGCTATTATTTTAAATGAATATTAGCCGGGCATGGTGGCGCACGCTTGTAATCCCAGTACTTTGGGAGGCGGAGACCGGAGGATCGGGGTTCGTGGCCAGCCTCAGCTTTCTCTCTCTCTCTCTCTCTCTTTCTCTCTCTCTCTCTCCTTAGTGAGGCCCTCTGAAACTTCGTGAGACCCGGTTTCAAAATAAAGTATAAAAAATAGGGCCGGGGGCGTAGCGCGGAGGTAGAACGCCCCTGCGTTCAATCCCCGGTACCACAAAAAACAAAACAAAAAAAAAAAATGAATATGCTCATCATCCTGTTAGAAAAGATTCATTTAAATCTCATTGTTACTGTTAAACAGTACAATTTGAACATTTAATTAACTCTTTCTTCTGGATACTCAGTTAAAAAAGAAAAAAATCTATAATAAAGTGAAGAATGCAAATATTTCATCTTTATAAACAATATGCTAAGCTACCTAAGTTTTTATATCCAGTTGCTGAAGTAATTTCTGGAGCAAATAACACTACTACCAAGTATAAAAGTCATTTTTCCTAGTCTCTAATAAGCCATTAAACTCTTAATTTTTTCTTTTCATTCTATAAGGAAAAAAATAAGGCTTTGGGGGAAGGATTACTAAAGAGTCAAATTTCAGTAGAATATAAAATTGAACTTCATTAAATATTGCATTAATGCCTTCTGTTTCAGTCAGAATTTTCACTGCTGTGATCCAGCACCTGACATGCACAACGTTAGAGGAAGGAAGGTTTATTTGCTTACAGATCTGGAGAGAATCAGAGGTCCTAATCCTTTTTGAGCCAGCTTCTGCCACAGCTGTACTTCCTCAGAGCATCCTGGTCGGGCGCAGAAAGAGCTAGGGGAAGGGGCAGGGGACATACATAGTCCCCAAGGCCACAACCCCAAGAAGCCCTCCCCAGCAACCAATTCCTCCCTCCACCATGGCTGCCTTGTCTACTACATGGGGTCTGGGGACACTCTCAATCCAAACCGTAACACCTTCAAAAAGGGATGCCTTGTAGTCTGTAATATGGTCAATAATGTGCATAATCTTTAGTATGTATTAAGTACTTTTCTTTAGTATGTATTGTGTTTTTAGAAGTCATTCAGCTTCTTACAGAGATTTTTAGCAACTTGTAATGTTGCTAATAAATAAATAGAAGCTGATCACATATTTTTATATCTTACATTTACTTTGAACAATTATTAAAAGATATTCTTATAAATATTGGATTTGTTATATGTTTATGTATTTAACTATTGCTGTGTGTTTACTTTTATTTGTCAGATTGGAAAATTCTATGAATTCATAGATTATATAGATAACCATTGATTTTTTTTAACCTAACTTGATTTCTCTTGGCTCCTATGAGTACATATGCTAAGAACTGTCATCTGTTTCATCTTCTGTAAAGAAAGTATTGGTGGTATAAAAATCTGATATCATGCATATTTTTAAATCTTTACAAAAAATCCTGATTATTTTAAGTTTAAAATGTAAGAACAATTTATCTTTTTTTTTTAAAGGTGATGGATGCGGACACTCTGTACTAGGCCCCGAAAGTGGAACCCTTACATCCATAAACTACCCACAGACCTATCCCAATAGCACTGTTTGCGAATGGGAGATCCGTGTAAAGATGGGAGAAAGAATTCGCATCAAATTTGGTGACTTTGACATTGAGGATTCTGATTCTTGTCACTTTAATTACTTGAGAATTTATAATGGAATTGGAGTCAGCAGAACAGAAATAGGTAGGTAGGACATTCTTATAACTGTACATATGATACATCATTGCCTCAAGTTTTAAAACTATGGCAATTTTTGATGCTTAATGTTGAATAAGCTGTGTAAGACATGTGGAAAATAATGAAATTATTGAAAATATGTAGAAGTCTCAGATTTGAATCTTTCTTTGGGAAGGGAAGATTCTAGTCTGTTTACTTCATTTATTTACTTTTCTAATAAGCCTATGTTGGTACCTTTGCATAAGATGCTACTGTACTACTTTTTTTAAGTTATGAATGTTATTTATTTTTTATACTTTTATTTGTGCATTATAGTCTCACATCATAATGTAGTTCATCATGATAGTGACATACATGTACACAGCACTTGGTGGGCTTTCCCCTGGATCCCTCCCCACTTCTCCCATTCCCCATACATGATATTGAGATTGGCATTGGTATTCTCACATATGTACATAATGTCATTGGAAGAGTTTCTTTCATTAATTTTGCCTCTACTCTCCCCCTCCACTCCACTCTCTCAAGACCACCTCCTTCGCTCTACTGGTTTTTCCTCCATTATCTAAAGTGCCTCTTATATCCCCATTACTCCCTAGCTTCTCCATATGAGAAAAAACATATGACCCTTCACTTTCTGTGACTAGCTAATATCACTTAACATAATGTTCTCCAGATT
Source organism: Glis glis (assembly GCA_004027185.1). Lineage (NCBI taxonomy): Eukaryota > Metazoa > Chordata > Mammalia > Rodentia > Gliridae > Glis > Glis glis. The sequence continues at coordinate 54,425 of PVJS01003187.1, forward strand.
CATCCATTTTCCTTCAAATGACATAATTTTTTTCTTCTTTATTGCTGAGTAGAATTCCATTGTGTGTATATTCCATAATTTTGTAATCCATTCATCTGTTGATGGATACCTGGGTTGGTTCCATAATTTGGCTATTGTGAATTGTGCTGCTATAAACATGGATATGCATATATTACTATAATATTCTGATTTTAGTCCCTTTGAAAAGATATCTGCCTTCTATACTCTTTGAGAATTAGTCTGTTCCTGTTTTTTGAGGGCCTTGGGGTGTATCATTAGGTTGTTTATTTGGTGACTTTCTGTTTTTCTTATGTGAGCGTTCAATGTTGTAAATTTTCCTCTTAAAACCACCTTCAAAGTGTCCTATAGATTTTGGTATGTCGTGTCTCTATTTTCATTTAATTCTAGGGATTTTTTATTTCTCCCCTATTTCCTCTTTGATCCAGTCCTCATTCAAAAATGTGTTATTCAGTCTCCATGTATTTATATAATTCCTTTGGTTCTTTTGGCTTTTGATTTCTAATTTCACTCCATTATGATCTGAAAAGATGCAAGGAATTATATTTTTTAATTTGCTGGTATTTGTTTTGTGGCCAAGAATATGGTTTATATTGGAGAAGCTTCCATGTGCAGCTGAGAAAAAAGTGTATTCAGCTGTTGTTGGATAGAATATTCTATCTATGTCTATTAGGTCCATTTGGTTTAAAATGTTCTTTAGGTCTGAAGAGTCTTTACTGGAAGTCTTCTGTCTGGAAGATAGATCTAGTGTTGTGAGAAGTATGTTGAAGTCTCCCAATATTGTGTTGTGGGTCTGAGTCTTAATGTCACAGAGAGTTTGTTTTATGAAAGTAGGTGTGTCTACATTTGGAGCATAAATGTTTGCCTATGGTTATATTTTGTTGGATTGTACCTTTTATCAGTAAGAAATGACTCACTTTTTCTCTTCTGATAAGTTTTGGCTTAAAGTCTGCTTTATCAGATATGAGAGTTGCTACCTCTGCTTGGCTTTGATTTCCATTTGCACCTTTAGCCTATGAATATCTTTGCCTATAAGGTGAGTTTGTTGCAAGCAGCATATAGTTGGATTATGTTCTTTAATCCATATTTCCAGTCTATGCCTTTTCATTGGGGAGTTGAGACCATGATGATTTTTATTTCCTGTCATTTTGAGTTACATTTTCTGATTGTTTTAGATGGGATTATGTATAATTGTTTTTTTTTTAATTCTGTTTTGTTAGAGACATCCTGAAGTTCAATTGAAATATCTAGCATTCATTTTTAAGTATTTCAAGAAAAATTCTTTGTTGAGAATTAGATCGCTGTAGGTACATGGGGTTATTTGTGGTTCTTCTCTTCTATTCCATTGGTATACATGTCTGTTCTTATGCCAGTACCATGCTGGTTTTATTACTTTAGCTCTATAGTATCTTTTCAAATCAGGTATGATGCTCCTAGCCTTGCTCTTTTTGCTTAGGATTATTTTATTTTTTTAGATTTTTTGGGGGGGGGTCTGGGGTCTTCTGTGCTTCTATATGAATTTGAGGATTGCTCTTTCTAGTTCTGTGAAGAATGTCATTGATATTTTATTGGGGATTACTTTGAATCTGTAGATCTCTTTTGTTAGTATGGACATTTTAATAATAGTTTTTCTCCCAGTCCATGAATATGGGATATCTTTCCATCTTTTAGTGTCTTCATTTCTCTCTTCAGTGTTTTGTAATTTGCATTGTATAGGTCCCTCACTTCCTTGATTTGTTTTTTTGTAGGTATTTCATTTAATATATTCTTGAGGCCATTGTGAATGGGATTGTTTTCCCGATTTCTTTCTCAGCAGTTTATATAAACAAGCCACTGGGTTTTGTTTATTGATTTTCGTATCCTGATACTTTGCTGAATTTGTTTAACAATTCTAAGATTCTTTTGGTGGGGTCTTTAAGGTTTTCTGAGTACAGAATCATACTATCTGTGAATAGGAATAATTTGACTTCTTCCTTTCCTATTTGTATCTCCTTTATTTCTTTCTCTTACCTGATTATTTTAGCTAAAGTTTCTAGTACTATATTGAACAAGAGTGGTGTTTTAATCAGCATTTTTGCTGTTGTGACTGAAATATCTGACAACCACAATTTAGAGAAAGAAAGGGTTATTTGGGGCTTACGATTTCAGAGGTTTCAGTCCCTGATTAGCCAGCTGCCAGGCAGAAACTGCGGTGGCAGGGCCCCAGGGCATGGTGGTGGGAAGCAGAGAGAGTTGATGGAGGGAACCAGGGAAATAAACAGTCCCCAGGGACATAAACAGTCCCCACGGCTGTGCCCCAGTGACCCACCTCCTCCAGCCATGTCACGCCTGAACCTTGCTGCATCGGGGATCATGCTTTCAACATATGCACCTGTGGGGGATATTCCAAACCCAAACCATAATGAGTGGTGAGAGTGGAAACCCTTGTCTTATTCCTAGTTTTAGAGAAAATACCTTCAGTTTTTCCCCATTCAGTATGATGTTGGCTATGGGTTTGTCATATATACTTTGTGTTATGTTAATGTAGAATTCTTTTATACTTATTCATTCTGGATTTTTATCATGAGGGGATTTTGAATTTTATCAAAGGCATTTTCTGTATGTATTGAGATGACCAAGTGATTTTTTACTCTTCTATTTATGTGCTATATTACGTTTATTGACTGGCATATGTTGAACCATCCTTACATCCTTGGAATGAAAACAACTTGATCATGGTGTATGATATTTTAATTATGTTGTTCAATTCAATTTGCAAGTATTTTGTTGAGGACTTTTGCATCTCTGTTCATCAAAGATGTTGGTCTATAGTTTTCTTTCCTGTTGTGTTGTTAGGTTCTGATAGTAGGGTAAAACTAGCTACCACCAATGAGTTTGGAAGGTTTCCTTCCCTTTCTGTTTTATGGGATATTTTGAGGAGCATTAGCATTAGTTCTTCCTTAAAAGTCTGGTAAAATTCAGCAGTAAGTCTGTCCAGTTCTGAGCTATTCATAGGAAACTTTTTATTACTACTTGTAATGGTTTGGCTCTGTAATGTCCCCCAACATTTCATATGTTCAGAAGTGGGGCTTTTAGGCAATAATAAGATTATGAGTGACTTGATCTCATCAGTGGAATAATACATCAAATGAATTAACTCATTGATAACTGAATTATCTACTGGGGGTGGGACCTAGTTGGAGGAGGTAGGTCATGGGTGAGGGGCATATTGTATATCCTGGAAGGGTTTACCTTCTCTCCTCTCCTCTCCTCTCCTCTCCTCTCCTCTCCCCTCCCCTCCCCTCCCCTCCCTCCCTTCCCTTCCTCTCCCCCCTCTCTCATCTATCTCTCTCTCTGTTTTCTAGCCATCATGAGCTGAGAAGCTTTCCTTCACCATGCCATGATACTTCACCTAAGGTCAAAGAAACAGAGCCAGCTGCCCTGGTCTCGGGCCTCGGAAACCATGACTCTAAATAAGTCTTTTCTCCCCAAAGTTGTTCTTGTCAAGTATTTTGTCAGCAACAGAAAGCTGACTAGCACAGAAAATTGGTGCCAGGAGTGGAGTCGTTGCTGTGATTGATTATACCACGTGGTTCAGAAACCTTTGGAACTGGTTTGTGGGTGGAATTTGGGAGGGTTTGGAGATGTTGGCTAGAGAATCCTTAGAATGTTATAAGCAGAGCTTAATGGGCATTTCCAGTGGGAGCTCAGAAGACCAGAATGCTGATAGCAATGTGGATAGTAATGATTGTGCTCACGAGGTTTCAGATGGGAATGATGGCTCAATGGCAGACTAGAGATCACAGGTGTTGCATTCTGGCAGAGAACTTTGCCCATGTCCTTAGACTGTGATTCCAAATCTAAAGGTGATTAAATTTCAAAGCAACACTTCATTCAGGAAGTGGCTACTTTTAGCCAGTTTTAAAAGGCCACAGCAGAAGAGTTTAAAAACTTCCAGTTTAGCCAGAAAAGCACAAATTAAATTGGGGATGAGGAAAGTGTGGTTGCTGAAGAGATTGGTATCATTAAAGAGAAACCAAGTACTTTGCACAGGAACAATTGAAAAGATACCTTGAGGACATCTTAGGAATCACCAAGATCCTACCCATCTCAGACTTGAGGGTGCAAAAATGAAAATTTGTTTAAACTTTGCTTTGCGAAGAGTACTGTGGTGGTCTGTTTCTGTAGTGCTCCCTAGAAAGTTGTTTCCCCAGGATTTGGTACATTGTGCTCAGCTACTCTGGGGCCCAGAGGCCACTGCAGCCATGGTCCAGGGTCCAACTACTGCTCCTGATGGCAGCAGGCCTCAGTGTCATCCATGCGGTGCTAGTTTGCTGGAGTGCCATGCAGACTCCATCATTGCAGTGAGTCACCAAAGGGAGGGCAGAGCTGACCTCCTCAGGCACTGTAGCATGCCAAGGACTCCAGCATCTTTTGTTCTGTGCACTCTAAGGGCAGGGAGAAGCTCTGGAGTGGCAACTATCTGTGCTAGGGGTGGGGTGGCAACAGGCCCTGGGCAGATGTGCACCACTGTTGGTTAGGAACTTCTGTAGAACCCATTTGCTATGCAGATTGTATTTTTGCAAGGTGTTGATTCCTGTGCTAGTGGTGTATCCTGAGACTCTCCCTCTTTCACCTCTACCCACTCTCTGCTGTACTACATGTGATTGGTGCTTGGCACTCTGTTTCACACCCTGTCTCAGGTTTTCCCAGGTCTCTGTCTGCAGTTGAAATTCAGCTTTCTCCTATATTCACCCTCTTGATATACAAGTGCTTTCCAGTTGTTTTGAGTTCTGTATTGTGGAGAAGAGGGCAAATGCTAGGTGCCTCTGATCCAACATCTTGAATCTCCCTGGAACTTCACAGTTTGAATTACAGAGGTGTTATGGTGTCTTTTAATGCCTGGCAGGGCTATTCTCCCGTCAGAGATGTTCATTTGGCTATTCTTGCTTGTTTATTTATCCATAAGAACTTTTAGTATCAACTCGTCTAACTTCATAAAAAAGCTTGTTGGTATTTTTATTTGGAATGTATTATTTATAAATTAACTTTATGATATTGAGTTTTCCTGTTCAAGAACAACATCTGTTTTTGTTGTCTTTCAGGATCCTTAAACTTTTTCTCATGTAGACTACTCATTTTTTGTTAATCTTACTCTAAATATCTTGTTTTCTTTACTATTGTAGATGAAGGTGTTTTTGTGTTTGTTTTGCCATTATATCTAGTTTTGCCATTATATCCTAGTTTTTGTGTTTGTTTTGCCATTATATCCTAGTTTTATGAAGATTAGATTTCTGTGTTGATTTTTTTTTTTTTTTTGCGGTACCAGGGATTGAACCCAGGGGTGTTCTACCTCCACGCTACACCCCCGGCCCTATTTTTTTTATACTTTATTTTGAAACCGGGTCTCACGAAGTTGCGGAGGGCCTCACTAAGTAGAGAGAGAGAGAGAGAGCTGAGGCTGGCCGCGAACCCGGATCCTCCGGTCTCCGCCTCCCAAAGTATTGGGATTACAAGCGTGTGCCACCACGCCCGGCTCTCTGTGTTGATTTTATATCTTTCTACTAATTTTTTTTTTGCAGTACTGGGGATTGAACCCAGTTCAATTGAAGCGACACCCCAAGCCCTATTTTTTATTCTTTATTTTTGAAACAGGGTCTCACTAAGTTGTGGAGGGCCTAAGTAGCTGAAGCTGGCTAAAAACCTGCGATCCTCCTGTCTCAGTCTCCCAAGTACTGGGATTGCAAGCTTGCACCACCACGTCGGGCTCAAATTATTTTATTGTGACTTTTATCATTGACTTTTTAGGGATTTTCAGATACATAATCATAGGTATAGAGCTAGTTTTACTTCCTTGCCAACTTCTATGTCTGTAGCTAATTTTTCTTATCTAATTGCATTGGCTATTACCTCAAATTGTTATATTAGATGTAGTGAAAATAATGGACTTCCTTTCTTGTTCCTGATCTGAGTGGAAATGCTTAGGAAGTATCTTTGCTCATGCTATTATAACAAAGTACTGTGTTGTTGGCTTAAACAACAGCAATTCATTTTCTCACAGTTCTGGAGACTTGAAGTCCTAGATCAAGGCACCATCCAACTTGGTTCCTGGCGAGTGCTCTTTTCCAGGCTTGTAGAGGGCCACCTTCTGGCTGTGACCTCACATGGCAGGGATAGTGACTTGGGAAGAGAACAAGCTCTCTTATTTCTCTTATAAGAATGGTCCCTGTTGGACCACAGTTATACCTTTATACCCTCTTTTAACTTCACCTTCCTAAAAGCCCTACCTCCAAATGGATTTATATTGGGGATTAGAGCTTCTGCATATGAATGGGGGGACATGTTATGATTTTCAACTCATAACAGGAAGTATTCCTTGATTCCTGCTTTCTTTAATGTTTTTATTAAGAAAAGTGTTGAATTTTGTTGGGAGGCAAAATTTTGTTTAGTGACATTGAATATCTGCAGATAATTATATGGTTTTCAACATTAATCTACTGGTATAGTGTAATATGTTTATGGATTCCATAATATTGAACCAATTGTGCATTCCTGGAATAAATATCACTTGATTTTTATGGATCATTCTTTTAATATGGCATTGGAGTGTGTTTCCTAATATTTTTGCCTTACTATTAATTAGTCATATTAATTTATAACTTTACATTATCTTTATCAGGTTTAGTTATTGATGTTACACATACAAATAGAAGTTATGAATTTTTTCCATCCTTTTGAGTTCTGTGGATGGAGTTGAACAATCTAGTCTCTTAATGTTTTACTCTGTGAAACCATGTAGACCTGGTGCTTTTTTTTGGGGGGGGGCAGGGTAGTTCCTAAATGACTTTCCTAATTTCTTCTAAGAAAATTGGTCTGTTTTAAGCTTTTGATCTCTAATGGGCTCAATTTTAATAAATATTAATTTATGCATTTAACCTGGGTTTTCAGATTTATTTGCAGTTATATCTGCAAAATAGAATCTTATAATTTTTTTCTGATGTTTATTTTAGTGTTTTCTTCAATGTTTTTCCCCCTTTTCATTACTTGCTTTGTATCTTGTACTTTCTCCCATTTCTTTTTCTTCATTAAATTGGCTGGTGGTTTGCTTGTTTTGTTAACTTTTTTAAATTATGAGTTTTGATTTATTAGATCTATTATATTTACTAGATCTATTATTTTTTGTTCTCTAGATATTGGTTAAAGGACACACTGTCTTCTTTAGAGTCCATATATAAGTGAGATCAGGCCATATTTGTCTTTCAGTTCTTGTCCTATTTCACTTAACATAATGTCCTCTAATTTCTTCTGTGTTATTGCAAATGACAGTTTTTTTGTTAAGGCTGAATAGTATGCCATTGTGTACGTATACCCCATTTTATCCTTCCATCTGTCAATGAACTATTTGATAGACTGATTTTATTTCCTTTGAATATATATCCAGTAGTGGGATTATTATAACATAGAATGATTCTAAGTTTTGAGGAACCTCCACTCTGTTTTCCATAATGACTTCAATTAAAATGTATTCTCATCAACAATGTACTAGGATTCCCATTTCTCCATATCCTGATAGCACTTGTTATATTTTTTCTTTTTTATAATAGCCATTCTAACAGATATGTGGTGATAATCTTATTGTGGTTTTAATTTGGATTTCCCTGATGTTTAGTGATGTTGAATACTTTTTCATATACCTGCTATGCATTTCTTGTACATCATCTTCTTTTTTTTTTTTTTTTTTGCGGTACCGGGGATTGAACCCAGGGGCATTCTACCTCCGAGCTACACCCCCGGCCCTATTTTTTATACTTTATTTTGAAACCGGATCTCACGAAGTTGCAGAGGCCTCACTAAGTAGCTGAGGCTGGCCTCGAACCCGGATCCTCTGGTCTCCGCCTCCCAAAGTACTGGGATTACAAGCGTGCGCCACCACGCCCGGCTTGTACATCATCTTTTGATAAATGTCTATTTAAGTTCTTTTCCCATCTCTTAATTTTATTATATGTTTTCTTACCATTTTTTGTTTTCTTGCCTTTTTTATTATTGATTTTCTTACCATTGGGTTGTTTGTGTTCCTTTATATTTTGGATATTAATGTCTTATCAGATACATAGTTTATATATTTTTTCTCTCATTCTGTAGTCTCTCTTCACTCTGTTTGCTGCAAAGAAGCTTTATAGTTTGAGGTAATCCCATTAGTATATTTTTTAGTTTTAATGTTTCTTTTTCATTGTTTTGTGTATCATTTTAGATACTTAAATGTAACTTGAATCTGCTGTTTCAGCTACTTTCATTTCAACTGCATTCTCATTGATCTTTTCTAGTTTTTAAAATTTCATGTGGTTTTTAACACTCATATTTTCATTGGAATCTATTATTACTTGTGCACTTTGTAATATGGCCTTCATTCTTCATTTTTTATTTAATTTTATCTTTTTCTTAAATTCCTTTCCTAAGATAAGACAACTCTCATCTGCTTTTGTCCATTTCTGTTCCTAGTTTCTGAATTTCTCTTTCAAGGTGTTTTATTGTATCACAAATGTTTGTTTAGGACACTTAATTAAGTTTGGGGTATTGTGTTACATTTTTCTTCTGCTTTGCCATTGGGAGGTTGTTTTTGTAAACTAGATTTGGGGATTCTCATTTTTGGTTTTATTTTTATACTTTTTTATTTTTAAAGTAGACTAAGACTGTTTCACTCTTTCTGTAAACAGGTTGGTAGTTTGTAGTGGTTTTACAAGCTTTGTAGTTCATGATATTCCTTTCTGTCCATGTAAAAAAATTACTTTGTTTTTAAATTTGGGCAAAAGGTGCTGAGCTTCACGGTGCACACCTGAAATCTCAGTCCTTGGGAGGCTGAGACAGGAGAAATCACAGGTTCGAGTCCAGGTTCAGCAACTTAGCAAGGCTCTCAGCAACTTAGTGGGACCCATCCAAATAAAAAATAAAATAAGACTGGGAGGTGGACTTAGAGGAGAATGCTCCTGGATTCAATCCCCAATACTACCAAAAAAAAACAAAGATTGGACAAAAGGTTATAGTTGGGAGGGCCTGTATATTCTTTTTCACTTTTGAGCCAAGGGCTCTCTCAGGATTCAAAATTTAGCCCTCTTACTTTTTTTCTCCCTTTTATCTTGTAGTTTCCAAAGTATGTCTCTGTTATTTTTAACCTGCTTCTACTGAAGTGTTTCCATTCTAGAATAGCTGTATTCAGAGTCCTACATTCATACGTCTTTTCCTGTCATCAGTGCTCTCATCTACAAGTAGATGTTCGTTCCCTCTGTACCTTCCTTTCTTCCTTCCTTTTTCTTTTTCTTTCTTAACAGGCATTTTCTGATTGCGTAGGACATCTTGATCATCTGTGTCTCCCCTGTAATGGGTTTTTCATTAACCTTTGCCATGAAGTGTATTGATATGCTTTAGAGATCCAAGAGCCTAGTAAAAATAAAATAATTTTTATTCTTTGAGTTTCTTCCTATTTCTTTTAAAATTACCTTTGTAAAAATTATTTTATGTGGAATTAAAGTATTAGGTATTATTTTGTTTTAAAGAAACAAGGAATATTGCAATATGATCATCACTGTTAACATTTTACATTTTAAGTGGTTTCCCACAGGCCAGAATTAAAGAAATGGTTTCTATTCTTAATGATCATAGGTATCTTGCATGATGGATGTAAGAGATTCAGAGTTTCATATGAGACAAGGCATTAGTCTATTAAAATATGAAGTTAAGATGGCTGAAGGCATCTCATATTTGTTCATCATGAAAGTACAGTAACCACTATGGATGTTTTCTGTGAGAAAACTTGATGAGAACTTAAATTTGTGTTGGGATTTGTCCTTAGTGCATAACCTCACATGGTATTGTTGCATTACAAAGGACAGAATCCGTACATAATTCAAAAGACCATGTTGAATCTTTGTGCCCTGAAGTGGTCAAGCTGGTTTGTGGCCTAGAACAGAGAAGAAAATTTGAAGCTTTGTCTATAAATACTGTCATCACTTGAAAATGTTTCCTGTGATGTTTTGAGGCCAATCAGTGAGAAATAACTATTCCATTTCTTATCAGCATTTAGCTGGATGAAACTTACTCTACTATGTGATGCTCACTCCATCCAAGAATTCCTATTTTTGTGAGCCTTTTAAGAGAAATATTAAAAAGTCTTTGCTATCTCTTAAGTGGTGAAAAATTTATTTTTCCAGAAAAGCTTTGAAAGGAATTTCTTGGTATGCTGTGTATGTTTTACCTGTGATGCTTGGCAACAAGTCTGCTTTTGCTGTTTTGCTGAGTCCACACATTGTGATGCATTGCTCTTCATATTAGCATACTTGGCATGAGAAGCTACCAGCTATCCTGAAAGAAGCTGTGAGCTTAATAAGAGCCAGGACCTTGAATCACCACCTTTTGAAGAGATTTTATAAGAAACAGTATACAAAGTTCTCTTTTATTCTGGTTTCCTAGAAGTTAACTCTTACAGCCCTCATTAAAATGGAAGTTTCGTCCGAGAAAAGGAAAATCCACTCAGAAAAATTTGATAGGAAGATTGATATCACTTTGTGATACTTTTTGATGTATCTGAATGTTATCAATTTGTTATGGTTTGGATCCGGAATGTCTCCCAAAGTCTCACGTGTTTGAAGACTTGGTCCTAATGCAGCAAGGTTCAGAGGTGGGGGATTGGGAAGTGATTGGATCATGAGGGTTTTGACTTCATCAGTGATTAATCCATTGATAGCTGGATACTGGGAGGTGGTGGAAACTGTAGGCCAGTAGGGCCTGGTTGGAGGATGTGGTAGGTCACTGAGGGTATGTCCTTGGGTACTATATCTTGTCTTAGGACCCTTCCTCTTTCTCTCTCTGTCTGCTTTCTGGCTGCATTGAGCTGAACAACTTTCCTCCATCATGCCCTTCTACCATGATGTTCTGTCTCAACTTAGGCTCAAAGCAATGGAGCCAGCTGACTGTGGACTAAAACCTCTGAAACCGTGAGCCAAAATAAATCTTCCCTCCTTTAAGTTGTTTCTGTCAGTTATTTTGGTCACAGCAATAAAAAGCTGACTAATACAAAATGTTTCTATCAATATTCTTTGGTCACAATCATGGATAGTAAGTATATCTGTGTGCTCTTTGGTCCAGTTTGCAGCTCCAAAAGAGGATATCACAGGGGGCAACTATGCTCATAGTTGCCTCAACTCAATAGCTCAAAGAAATGCAAAATATTTAAATGAGGCACATTCCTTCCCTGACTTTTAGATTAATAAAAAAATTATTAATTTCAGTATCTTACCTTGGTATGGATAGGGTGAAACTGGCACTTTTTACTTTTTTTTATACTGATGATGTATTACTTATTGTAGCTCACCTGGGTAAAAGTCTTAAAGAATCATTGTTAAGGAAATACTCTAAAAGACAGAAGTTGTGTTAGACATTTATTGTAGTATTACTCACTATGTAGAAAAAGTGGAAGTAATCTAAATTTCTTACAGTAAGGAAATGGTTAAGATATTTTTACCAGATAACCAGCTACCACTGGTCAGCTGCTGTGAGCATTCTATTCTTTTGTGAACCTATGTACATATTTCTAAGCCTAAAAGAATAATTTTGGGGTCATTACCGTATATGTTCAGCTCTAGTAGATGTTGCCAAATGCTTTTGTGGTTGTACCAGTTTATACTACCACCAGTGCAGGAAAGTTCTAGTTATTATTCTCTTATTTCATCTTTTTAACTGTTCTAGAGTATATGTATTAATACTACATTCTAGTTTGCTTTCCATTTCCCTGATGGTTAATGATGTGCTCTTTTCATGTTTATTATCCATTTGAATATTTTCTTTAATAAAGAGTTTAAGTTTTCATTCATTTTTTCTATTGGGTGATTTTTTTTTCCTTGAGACAGGGTCTGATTATGTTGCTTGGGGGATGGGGAGGCTTTGAACTCCTGGGCTCAGTTCAGCCTCCTGAGTAACTAGGACTACAGACATGTGCCATGGCACTTAGCTTTCTATTGGGTGATCTTTTTCTTACTCATTTGTTGGAGTTCTGTATATATTCTAGTTATGGATTCTACTCAGATACGTATATTACAAATATCTTCTCCTTTCTATTGGCTGCCATTTTATTCCTTTATTGGTGTCTTGACATTGCTTTTATTGTGGCTCCATTTAATTAATTCTTTTTCTTTTATTGTTAGCACTTTTTATGTCTGCTTAACAAATTTTTGCACATTCTGAGGTCTTGAAGATGTTCTCAGAGTTTTCCTCTTATAGCTTTGCTGTGTTCTTTTTTATAGATATTATCCTCAATCTTTCCAGAATTGATTTTTGTATATAATGTGTGATGTAGGAGTCAAAGTGGCTCTTGTTCATGTTAAATGTACAAACACCAGATTATATACTTCATTAAGAAAAAATACATTAATTGCTATAGATAGTCACCTTCTCTAAAATCAAAATATGCATATTATAGAAAATTATACTTTTAAAGTAGTCACCACTATTTTGTTTTTTATTTTTTCCAGCAATAGTGATTGAACCAGAGGTGTTATAACACTGAGTTATACCTTCAGCTCTTTTTATTTTTTATTTTGAAACAGAATCTCACTAATTTACTGAATGCTAATCCCAGTCCTGTGATCCTCCTGTCTCAACCTCCCAGGTATTGGGATTACAGGCATGCCTGGCTAGTCACCACTAACTTTTAAAAGGAAAGGCAAATTCATTCTCAGTATTTCTTCTTCGCTATTGCTAAATCCCTCTTAAATATTGTAAACACTGGTTACATCTCATTTTAAGTACTATATATCCAATTGTCTAATAGTTGAGAAAGAAATTAGGTCTATATTGACCTGTCATTATCCTCTGCAGATGAGTCTTTATTGAAGCTGCCAACACTAAGGCTAAATTGAGCCCCAAACAACAGTGTATTGTCAGTCACAGTGTGAGAGAAATCACTATGGGAAGACCCTTTGGTCATTCAAAAAGAGAACACTAAATCACTCTCCGTCGGGCATTAATTTGTACAATTCCACCTTCCTCTGGCCCATGAAGCACTGTTAGTGATCTTTGAAGCATGATTTTTTAAAAGAAACTATACTGGGAAAAGTAGTTTAATGACTGTATTACTATAAATATTTCCTGAGAACTATAATGGCTTCTGTACTTTAGAGGTGTCAGCTGTGCATTTGCCCTGCCCGCTGCACTAAGCTTTCTGAGGGCAACATGGTGCCTGTTTCTTTTCATCCCTGATTTCTCAGCACCTACCTAGCTTAGTGCCTGGATATCAATGGCTCAGTATTAATATAGACTTACATTCCTTTGAGAATTCCAAGTTTTGTTTTTGAGACTGAAATACTAGATATTGAAAAACTGTTTTTCATTCAGTTTGTTTGTAAATAAAGAGTGATGCTCTTTAAGCTCCAAGAGGATCTGTTGGAGGTGGACAGCATTGATGTGCTTTTGCTCCAGCAAGTAACTCCCTACCCTTCACCTCGTCTTTCTAAGTTGCAGGCCCCGGAGGGGCATTGTTCTATAACACACCTATCAGTAGATTGAATGAGTTTCCATTTAGTTGAGAACATCAGGTTTCTTAAGTTTCATAACAATATTAACTCCATTTCTGGTCTATCTGAATGTATCTCTTCTTTCCTTTAAACACAGAATATTTTCTTTTAACGTTTCCAGAGTTTAATTATATACTGTTCTTCATCTACCCAAAGTGTGGTTGCTCTGTAAAGTGGATATAAGTTCACTGCCAAAGGGGTTAGATTGGTAAAATAAGTGAAATGGACTAGGCATAAGAAAAATTGTATTGCTATGATGATATATGATTATTGAGACTTTAGGATTGGGAGCATTGTAGATTGGTAGGGCTGTGGCAAACTGGAGTGTGACTTTCTCTTTCATAGTGGAACAGCCACCTCTTAGGTACAACCACTTGGAAAAATGCCTGGGTTTCTGTGTTAGTCAGCTTTTTGTCACTACAACAGAATACCTGAGATAATCAACTTATAAAGAAAAAAAGATTTATTAGCTTACATTTGTGGAGGTTCCAGTCCATGATCAGTTGACCCCATTATTTTGGGCCTATGGCAAGGCAACACGTCATGGCGGGGACAAATGGCAGAACAGAACCACTCACCTCATGGCCAGGAAGCAAGAGTGAGGAGGCGGCCAGGTCCCACAACCTCTGAAGGAATAAAGGACCTGAAGACCTCCCTCGAGGCTCCACCTCTTTGAAGTTCCACTGTCTCCCAATAGTGCCACCCTGAGGACCAAGTCTTTAACACATGGGCCTTTGGGGGACATTCATTCCAAAATAGAGCAGTTTCCTTTTATAAATTTTTTCCTTGTGATTTTTCTTCAAGAGAAGCCGGAAATTTAGAATTTATGTGACGTTTCCAGATCTTTAAAATCTTGGCAGCTAACTTAAACATTTTTGAAAGAGCGTATGGCGCAAAATTGTACAGGCCAAGAGGCCAAGTAAAATACATCTGTGGTTGATTCAGGCCCTGAGCCATACATTCCAACTTCTGCTATACACTAGGTTCTATCATTCACACGTGGGGCAGGGTATTGTAACTATACACTAAAGTAAGCTTCCAAATGTATTAATTTTCTGTTGTTTCATAACAGATTACCACAGTCTTAGCACCTTAGCATAGTTATCTCAATTTATTTTCTTTTCTTTGGCAATACCAGGGATTGAACCCACTGGCATTCTCCCTCTGAGCTACACCCCCAGCCCTATTTTTTATTCTTTATTTTGAAACAGGGAAGGTCTCACTAAGTTGCGGAGGGCCTAAGTAGCTAAGCCTGGCCGTGAACCCGGATCCTCCAGTCTCAGCCTCCCAAGTACTAGGATTACAAGCATGCACCACCACGCCCGGCTTATCTAAATTTCTATAGATGAAAATCTGTATATCACATGACTGAATTCTCTGTTCAGGGTCTCGCTGGTGTCAACTGGGGATGTAGCTTCTTCCATGTTCACTGGCTGAGGTCCCCATTTTCTTGGTAACTAATGGCCAAGGACTGCCCTTATTTCCTAGAGACCCCTGCACTGGCCCTAGTGGCAGCCCATGACATAGATGTTTGCTCTCTTGTAAGCCAGCTGGTATTTGTTTCTCTAGTTTCTACTTCTGCAATTAATGGGAGGAAATGCCATGCTTTTAAAGGGCCTAATTAGGTCAGGTCTACCCATAAAACTCCCTTTTGCCATATAGGTAACATGCAAATATTTTAAAATTAAAAAAAAAAGACAAGGACCTGGTAAGAAATACCCAGGAAGCATAGAAAAATCACATACTAGAGGGATTTTTTTTTTTTTTTGCGGTACCAGGGATTGAACCCAGGGGCGTTCTACCGCTGCGCTACACCCCCGGCCCTATATTTTTATACTTTATTTTGAAACCGGGTCTCACGAAGTTGCGGAGGGCCTCACTAGGTAGAGAGAAAGAGAGAGAGAGAGAGAGTGAGCGAGAGCGAGAGAGCGCTGAGGCTGGCCGCGAACCCAGATCCTCCGGTCTCCGCCTCCCAAAGTACTAGGATTACAAGCGTGCGCCACCATGCCCGGCCACTAGAGGGAATTTTTAAATTAAACACACATTGGAAAACTTCAGCTTTTCTAATTAATCAAGAAAATAACAGGGTAAAATAACTGGTAAAAAAAAAAACAAGGCAAAATAATATCTAGTAACAAGTTACCAGTTTCTTTTATTTCTGATATTGCTACGATAAAGGGAATAAATTGGTGCAGTCTTTCTAAAAAATCATTTTAATAGTACTTTTTTTTCCAATACTGGAAACTGAACCCAAGAGTTCTCTACCACTGAGTTATTTCCCAGTGCTCGCTCTCTTTATCATCTATCTATCTATCTATCTATCTATCATCATCTATCTATCTAATCTATCATCTATCTGTCTAGACAGGGTTTCACTAAGTTGCCGAGGCTGACCTTGAACTTGCAATCCTCCCACCTCAGTCTTCAAAGTCACTGGTATTAAAGGTATGTGCCACTACACCAGAACTCAGTTTAGTAGTAGTGTATGTTAAAGTTGGAGAGAGAGTATGCATGAATGGATTATTGATCAGATAGAGGAACAATACTATCAATACTATGCTTGTGTGTGTACACACATGTATACATTTATATTCATTTAACAAATATATCCCTATGCTATCAATACTATTGCTGTTTTCATTTCAGATGGAGAGAGCTGAGGCACAGAGAGGTACCCTCCAAAGTATAATTGGTGGTTATCTCTGTGTAATAGAATTGCATGAGTATGATAACTCTTCTTTATATTCTTCTAAATTTTTGTAAAGTTTATAAATTTTTAATGCTTTTTTTGTGGTACTGGGGCTTGAACCCAGAAGCTTTCTACCTCTGAGCTACAACCCAGCCCAATTTTATTTCTTATTTGGAGACGGGGTCTCACTAGGTTGAGAGTCTCACTACTTGCTGAGGCTGTCCTCGAACCTGCAATCCTTCTGTCTCAGCCTCCCATATATATATTATATATATATATATATATAATCTCTGGGATTATAGGCGTGAGCTAACACATCCAGCTTTAATGCTTTTTAAACAGTGAAAAAATTGTAAAGAGGCCTACCTTGTAATAAAGACTCACCATATATTTATGGTAGTAGTATAAATTATTGTTACTCTTTTGGAATGCAAGAGGACTATGTAACTTCATTGCAGAGAATCTGGCCTCAGTCATCATTTTAAATATGGAAAAAGTTGTACGTGTGAACAAATTCTTTGCAGTATTATATAAAGTTTGGAAAAATTGGAAACTTAAATTCCATGGTAAAGGAAATAGTTGCATAAACCATGGTTTATCCATTTGCATGGAATTGGTTCTAACTACTACCAAGTTTTCCTGGAACCCTTAACACTAACTTTTTGGGTGCTTTCATGGAATCCCTAGCCACGCTGTTCTCTCAGTCTTCCCTGATTCACTGTTAGTTTCCTCTGTAGCCAGTCTCCTTCCAACATCAGGCGTCTGCATTGATGATCCACTTACATCTTGCATCTATTTGTATTGACAGTTATAGCCTTTTCTTCCCCTAAACAGCAAGACATTTGTTCCCTCCTTTAGCACACTCTGGATAGGTCATCTCACTTCTTACAGTTCCCTCCATTCCTGAAAGATCATGTTGTTTGTTCTTCAGGTTTTTCAGCCCCCCTCCATACATCCCAGAATGTTTGTGCTGGGAAGACCAGAATGCTAGCTGAGTTTTTGACTACTACAAATAATGCTGCTGTGAGCCATCATATGCTGTTGGTCCTCTGTATCTATATTTGCATGATCTACATCTGAGGATTCAACCAATCATGGATGGAAAATTAAAAATTGGGGTCTGAATATGTACAGATTTTTTTCTTGTCATTGTTCCCTAAACAATACAGTATAACAGCTATTTATATAGTACATACATTACATTAAGTATGATTAGTAATCTAGAGATGATTTAAAGTATACAGAAGGATTGCCTAGGTTATATGCTGGTACTATGCCATTTTAGATAAGGGACTTGATTTTGGTATCTGAGTTGGGGGAGGTTCTGGAATCAATTCCTCATAGACACTGAAGTATCAGTTTTTGTGTGACTGTATATTTATCTTTCTCTTGGGTACATACCTAGGAGTAGAATTGCTACATCATGCTATATTTAACGTTTTGAAGAACTGCCAGACTATTTTCCTAAGTGGCTGCACATTTTACAATCCTGCATCTTTGTCAATACTTGTTATTTGTCTTTTTAATTCTAGAAATCCTAGTGGGTGTGAAGTGGTATCTTATTGTGCATTTCATTATAAGGATTTTCTTATGACTAATGATTTTTAAAATATTCTATTTGCCTGAAGCATAGATTATTTTAGACTTTAAGGAAATGTTTCATGAGACTTATGGTGATTGAAATACTCGATTAAATTGTTTATTTGTATCCATATACTATTTTTTGAAAGTCCTCTTTTATCCATGAGAAATCTCTAGGGATGTTAGCTGGCTCTGAGAACCATCCGAGCCTGTACTGGTCAGCAGTTCAATGCTTTATGTTGATATAGGAGTATCTTTGAGTGGTTAAGCTGCAGAAATGGAATTAAGGAATCAACTAGATTGTCCAGATTAGGGATAATTTTTTTTCTTCCTTTCTCGAAATATTTTGCAAAGTGCTTACGTGACTTGTATAATGTATAAAATATGTTATTAAAGGAGAAGCCAAGTGAAGAGAGGGACCGTCATCTTGGCTGGGAATAAGAGGGGAGGACAGGTATTTCTGCTGTGTAGATTAGACTAGTTTAAGCACATAGAAGGTTAGCAATTGTATTTTATTTTACTTATTTTTAAAACATTAATATTATCCATGCTATAGCACTGTCTTTTGAGTTTCACAAAACAAAAGTGTTTTAAAAAATATTTTGCTCCCACAACAGATTGAATTTTATTTGTTTCACAGAACAAGATAATGGCAAATAAATAATATGAGAAAAAACTACAATGCTAATTACAAATACTTTTATGATTCTCCATTGAAAGGATTTTTAAAACCTTAACTTTTTAGAAATCATTTTACTTCAAGAATGTATTTTGTCAACTCATTTCTTCATTTTCTTGTAGCACTTTTACATTTAAGTTTAAAAATTTGGAAATCCTAGTATACATAATTTTTATAAAGACACCTTTGCATAGTATCTTGGGCAGCATGTTTGGCTTTGCAGATGATTGTATATAGCTTCTAGTATTTGATATATTTGGAGTAGCATGAAATATATGTTGCTTTGTTTTTAAAATTAGGCTATGATTTTTAAATATTTACTATCTAGAATAATATATTTTTAATGATATTTAACCTGCTTACTGGACTACTTCTGAGTTAGTATTAAAAACTAATCTAAAGACTTCTTTTTTTTTTTGGTACTGGGGGTTGAGCCCAGGGACATTCTACCTCTGAGCTACACCCTCAGCCATATTTTATTTTTTATTTTGAAACTGGATCTCACTAAATTGTGGAGGGCCTTGCTAAGTTGTTGAGGTTGGAGACGAACCTGCGATTCTCCTATCTCAGCCTCCCAAGTACTAGGGTTACAGGAGTGTGCCACCACGCTTGGCCTCATCTGAAGATTTAATCATCTTTTCTTTTGGTATGGGTCCTAAGACTTCCAGTGGCCTACTGTATCAGATAATAACTATTTTTAGGGTTCTTTTACAGTATGTTATTTTGCATGAATGTTTAAAATATTGATAGTTATATTTAAATTGTATTCCCTATTTTAAAATAAAGTGATTTTAGCTGGGTGTATCAGTAAGTTGTTCCTTTGTATAGTTGAATAGTATTCTTTTGTATGGATATATACCACATTTTGTTTTATTCTTATTTGATTACCAAATTGTTTCAGTTTGAGGCAGATAGGAACAATGCTGGGCTGCATATGTTTATATATACAAATATATTTTAAAAACATGTAAAAATATAAACAGTTTTTTTAAGAAACTGTCACAAACTATTTAAAAAATGACCATGCTATTTTATATTCCTACCATTAGTACATGAAGATTGTAATTTCTCCACATCCTCACTGTATTGTCGGTCTTTTTGACTATAGCCATTCCATTGGGCATGTATTGTTATATCATTGTAGGTTTAGTATTCATTTCCCTAAGATGAGTGATACTCCTGAAAGTTCACATTAGTCATAGTCAATTGATGTTGCTGCAGCTTGAAGCAGGTTTTAGAACTCTTTACTTAGAATTTGTTAGACAACTTATCAACCACAAAGGGAAATCCATCTTTATTACTTATTTGGTAGATACTTTGTTGTAATTATTTTTCCTTTTTATTTTAGTATACTTAGATCTGTACTGAGGATATGTTACTTTGATAATTGAATAGAAATTAGGTAGGTGGTTATATATATGCACCTGAAATTCAAGGAAAGGCTGCGAATGGAAGTTAAAGTTTGTGAGTTGTCAGATCATAGTTAAAGCCATGGGAGTAACAAGATCACCTAAAGAAAGCCTGGTAATCCTCAGAAGAAAAATGGAGTAGGTTTAAAAATGTTTGAGAGGTGCCCTGAGGCCAGGAATGTAGGAGGTCATGAGGCTCAGAGGGGGAAGTATGTTAAGAATTTACTGCTGATTGACCATTTATTTGTGGCTACCTGTCTATATGAAATGCTTTAGATTAATTTTTTTACATTCCTTATTATTGTTATGAAGAGTTTATACATGTGCTTTATAGGGAATTAGATATTCATAAGATCAGTGATGTCTGTATTGTATTTTCTTTTGAATAGTTATTAAATATTGATTTTTCCATAGTAATAAGGTTTTTAATCATTAAACATTCTAGTCATTATTTTTTACTAGTTGAATATCCAGTTTGGTATATTATTCTGATCTGATTCTGTTATGTACGTCACAAATATTACTGACTTCATGAGAGTCACACCAAATATATACTTTTCTTTCATTCCTAGGCAAATACTGTGGTCTGGGGTCGCAAATGAACCATTCAATTGAATCAAAAAGCAATGAAATTACAGTGCTGTTCATGAGTGGAATCCATGTTTCTGGACGAGGATTTTTGGCTTCATACTCAGTTATAGGAAAACAAGGTAATTTTTCGTCTTAAACATGTCTCAGTTTCTGGCAACAAAAATGAAATGTTTCATGAAGTACCTATTAATCTGAAATCAGAAGAGAACATAAAGACTGAACAGTTAAAAATACATACACAAATTTGACATGGAATAGAAGAGAAAGACTAGATAATAATACATATATAAATTTGACAAAATTAGATCAGCTTCAGAGTTCCCAAAAATAAGTTTATTAATTTTTACATCAAGTCCATATACTTCCTTTTCCTTTAGAAGAAATACCATTATTTCACTTTTATAAGATAGAGAAACACAAACTCTAATAACTTTTTGAAAATGTGTGAATTATTCAAATGTACCACTATCAGTTTAAAGCTTTGTTATCCAATTTACCATTTCATAGTTCTGTGTTAAAGACCTATCACTGTTCTTTTCAAACAATACTACCAGGAATACCCTGGGAAGTGAATGAGACAGTGTATAATAAACATGAGTTATTTTCTGTATTGTTAATGTTCGGGATCTGAAGGGGGAAATTAAAAGCAAAGCTATTACATAGAAAAAAATAAAATTTACCAAATCTCAAGGATTAAATGCAAGACCTGCAAGAAATCTCTCATATGTTTTGCCTGCTGTGACTCATATATGCTCCCCTCTGCTTAAGGGCACTGTGATAAGAAAGTTTAAGAGGTATTACTAGTACAAAGATGTATCCAAACAGTCATTTAAATTAGAAAATAAATGACTGTTTTTATATTCAATAATGAGTTTAACTAAGTCACCCGTTTAAAATTATCATTTACTTCCTATTGCATAAATACTTTGTATTTTATAAATTATCAAGAGCCTCCTAGGTGTGAGAATGTTGAACACTGGGAGTGACCGAGGGTAAAGCCAGCTATTCCTCTTTAGCTGTGGTAGGCTTGAGATACACACAGTGTGTTTCATTAGAACATGATAGAGGCCATTCTATATAAGAGGAATCTGCGTTCCCTTTGTTTATAAGCTATGGAACAAGGTGTGAAGGCTAATAAAATCAGAGAAAATGAGAAAGAAAAGTCATTTCAATGAATAATGGAGAGAAAAGAATTAGAAACATGTTAAATGAACAGTTAATGTATTTGACAGAGCCAGGAAAACTAAGGCAGTATGATACTGTAGAAAGGACACTAGTTAGCCCTGGAATCAAGACCTGCCTCTGCCCCTTGCTAGCCTGGTGACTTAGCAAGTTATTTCACTTCTGTGGCTCATGACTATGAATGGGTTAGTTTGGAGGGCTAAGTCTAATCATATGTGTAGTGTCTTTAGGCACACAACATACTGTGTATACACAGTGGTAATTCCTTCACCCACCACTGTAAATAATACATGCACGTTTTTCCCTACCTACAATCAAGAGGGTAATATAGAGAACACAGAGTGACATGATAATAGATAACTGTCCTTTCAGTTTTACTCCTTAAGGTCTTGGGTTGATAGGTGAGAGGATAAAAAATAAATGATTAATTTCCTTCCCTTTCTCCTTAAATTTCTTGGTCTTAATATCAGATAAAATACTTAGTTTTATTTATATTTTCTCCTTGTTTTTTATGAAGTTAAATTCTTTTGGAAAATGAAAAGTTACTGCATTAGATATTTAAATTGTGGAGCTTTTTGACCTGCATGAAACCTGAATGTCCTGCATTAAAGTTAGTTAAGGATTGCCAGTGATTTCAGATAACAGCATTGATATGTTGTAGACTTACAAATCTCTGTAATCTCTCTGCCAAATTTGACATCACTAGTTCAGATGATTCTTAGCTTCCAAAGGGTTTTGAAATATCCACCGTAACTGTCATCGGGAACTTCTTGATAGTAACACTTTGCAAAGTGGTAAATCATCTTGGGAAATCCTTGTTTCACAGTTGTCTCCTGAAGTGTTTTTTTTTTTTTTTTGCATGTCCTGTCCTATCCATCAAGCATTGGTTCCATCTGAACTGAAGTGAATAGGCTAAACTATATTCTAGAGAACACTGGTTGAATTTCCTATTCTTCTTGGGTGGCCTTTCAGTAATTTCTTGTAATGACTCATTTATTTGAAGGCGGATTGGCTTTGTTTGGGCTCCTCAGTTTGTTTCTATCCAGGAAATGTAGCTTCCACAATGAATTCCACAAATATTTTCACGTAACATCACTACATGTCCCTAGCTTAGCAGTCTAGTTGAAGATTTAGAGTATTTGGGAATAAAAGAGTATGAACAATCTTGATTCAACTGCTACTTTATTTGTTGTATACTCCCATGAAGACTTGCTAATGTTATATAGTATGTGTTGTTGATAGACTCACAGTTTTGTTCAAGATAGACTAATATTCATTACTTTGCACAAGAGCTCCTTGCCAAATTATGTTCCCTGAATTCCTTCTCTATACTTGTTACTGGGAAAACAACATCAGTTAAGACAGATACAATCACACCTTCATGGGGCTTACAGTACAGGATTGGAAAGAGACAGATGACAAGACCAGAGCGGTACAGGGAGTGGAAGGTTGATAAACAGCAGAGCTTCCTGAAGAAGCCACTGTAGCTTAGAACTGAAGGATTAATTGGAGG
>PVJS01003188.1:0-28926 GCA_004027185.1 Glis glis
ACCAGAGGCATTCTACCTCTGAGCTACACTCCCAGCCCTTTTCATTTTTGTCCTGAAATAGGGTCTCTCTAGGTTGCTTAACGTCTTTGCTAAGATGCTGAGGCTGCAATTCTTTTGTGTCAGCCTCCCAAGGACTGGGATTATAGGCATGCACCGTCATACTCAGCTCTGGTTATTCTTAAACAATAAAAGGCCTATTTCAGTATAATCACACTGTCTCACACTCTCAGGCAGTTTCAAGTTTATCTCTCTTTCCCCAGATCAGATATGTTTTAGGCTTGGAAGATTGCATTTGCGGGAGGTTACTATGGTCGATGTCTTTTTCTTTCAGTCCTTGTCTATTCTACTTATTTCCCATCATTCTGTAGGTCATGGGGTTCTTCTGGATTCAGAGCATGAGCAGGCATAGAAAGGTCTTACTCCATGAGGCATACCTATTGTTGATGTCTTCTGGTAGTTGTACTCAAAATATGATTGTTGTCTTTGTTATGAAATCTCTTGTGATTCTTTGGATGAGCCCTTCCCTGTTCCTTTCACCTGGTAGATAACTTCAAGTAGAAATTGCTTACAATCTTCCTCCAAGGTCCTTGGATTTTTATAGGTAGGTCTGAGAATTCCCATTGGATTCTCTCATGCCTCCTGGAATTCCTCCCACACTGGATGACTCAATCTTGCTTCTGTCTGTGGAGTGGAGTTCTCATCCCACCCCAGAGAAATTCATACACCCTTGAAAATACATTCCATCCCTAACTTAGCCACCTCTTCTTGCTCTAATGCCCCAGAATATTTTGCTAACCCAATATCTTTCTTTTCAGGAAGGAGACCAATATCAGCCCTCTTACCCCTCAAATTTCATCAAACTCCTACCAAGCTTGAGATGAGGGGGAAGTATCCTATTTCTTCTCTCTTAAAAAAAGAAAAAAATGCACAGCACCCTGACAAATTTCTCCAAAGCATTCCTTACTACTGTCATATTCAAACTCTTTAAAACCTCTCTAATAAATCCATCTTCTCTATTCCTTTAGCCTGGAGGTAGTTGATGAGCTGAAACTACCAGAACCTGCTTTAAAATCTTGTAGCCTGCCTTGAGAAGGTGACCTTACCCTTTGTTTTAAGATACACAGGTTGTTGGTGGATTTTTTTGTTTTTTTATTTCTCTAATTTGGAGCACTCAGTTGAAATTCTGAGAAAACAGAAAATGTCCCACTTAACATCTTGCTACATTGCCCAGAGGTATTTTAATGTGAGTCTAGGTTTCATAAAGATCAAAGAAAACTCTAGAGAGGCCCTAGGAGAGATGGGTGGCCCTTCTTCTGCCTATTTAAAGCTGGCCTCACAAGTTTTGATGGTTTGTATGTGGGATTGCTTCTTCTGCAATGAATCACGCAGAAGCGCTTTGCATTCTGGGCTATTCTAATGCCTTTCTACTCTGATCCTTCCTCTAATGTCTCAGAAGAAGAGCCATATCAGAGTACAACGTAATTAAACTCACAGGCATGAAAAACACAATAGTGAGTGGTTCTCTTAGAATAATTCTTTCTTGTCTACTGGCTTTTTCACCTTCTTGATGTTTGGCTCCGGTTATTGTCACAGAATAAGAATAGCATGAACAAAGCTGACAGATGCATAAGGATTTTGCAGCTGGCCTCATAATTTTCCAACAAAGGGATCCAGCCAGAAACAGCTTCCCCAGAAGGGAATGTGTTATCCTTACTTAATGGTTGGATACAAGACAAAAATGGTATTTAAAAATATAATTGCTTTCTAGTGAGCTTCCAACATTTTTATAAGCCTCTCTTAAAAGGTTAATGTTTTTGGATATGCTTTTCAAGAAAATGGACACAGAAAGTACTTTTGTGGAACAAATTGTTTCATATTCGGTAGTATTTAACCAGTATCCTACATTCTAGACAAGTAAAGAAATTAATCACCTCACCTGTTTGTATGTAAATTTCCCAAGATATAATTTTTTCCATTGGCACTTCCAAACACTGAGTAATTACCATGTTTGGACAGTATTTTGGAAAAATTTATCCTAAAGCCTTGAAACTTCTGAAATCAGTTGTAATCTAATGAAAATATATCTCTGAATTCTGGAGACAGGAAATTATGTATCTTCCCAATGTCCATAAGAATGGATTTACCTGAGAAATTTCACATTCAATGCTTTAAGAGTTATTTGTGTCTATGTTTATGCTAATGATAAATTCTCATTTGTCTGGCTTGGAGGAAAAACATAAAAACAGGGAGACTCTGCGGATACTCTCAAGCATAGTTTTATTTTTCCAACCTTTCTCTCCCCAGTGACCCCAAATGGAGTTGCAAGTGACCTCCTCCCTTCAAATGCAGCCTCAGCTGAATTCCCAAGTCAGTCCAACCTTGTGATGGAGTCTGGATCCAGCACTCAGAGCTCCAGGGGTGAGTCCTCAGCACCTCATTAGTTCCATTGCATTTGTCTTTTCCTCCTCCTGTCTTTGTCTATTTGGGGAATTGGTGCTTCTTTGCTTATCAGGGGCTTGAAATCCTGCCCATCTTTTCCAGTGGACCTTTATTTTCCATTACCTCTATTATTGGACCAGGGTCCTTCATAAATTTATTAAGTACCAACTCTCTCCCTGTTTCCTTTATTAGGACCTTCCAAATCTCGAGGACCCCTTGACTGGATTAGATCCTGCTGATATTAATAATCTGCAAACCATATCTGAATGCAAATGGATCCCAGCAGCTATGCTTCAAGAATCCACTCTGGACTCTTTCCCTTTATTCTCTGTCCACGTTTCTGAGGGTCCAGAACACCCCATACCTATGCTCTGGAAATTGAGGGAGATGATGTAGAAGTGACCATTATCATAGCATATCTGGAATTTCTAAGGATTTGGCAGTTGTGGGCAGGAAAACCTCACTGACAAAAGAGATAAATGACAAATGGAATAAAAGTACTGGCAAGTGAATTTGTAGGAGCTGATGGTCAGTATGCTTTAGTAGAAAGAGCAAAAGCTTTGCTATCAGACTGATCTGGACTTGAATTTCAACACTGCCAAGTTCTCATTTTATGACTTTTGGCAAGTTATTTTGCTACTCTGAGACTCGATTTCCTCATCTGTCAAAAGGAGGCTTATAATGGTTAGCTACCATAACTAAGGTGGAAATTTTATTAATCATGTATAAGGTATCTAATCAATATTTATCCAAATACTAATCTAGAGCTATCTCTAGTGGTGACTCGGACTTTGGTTGTAATCTTTGCAATATTATTTTACCAATGGCTTAAATTAAGACATGCTGATCAAGTGTTTAGGTGACACAGAAATAGGAACAGATAGTATGGCTAACAAAGTTAGACTGGGCTAATTACATAAAACTTTGAAGAAATAGAGGCCTTGGGGTAGAGGGATGGAGTTGTTTATATGAAAGTGAACTAATAGTGTACTTAATACAATTAATGTTACTGGTTTGTTGAAGGTTTTCATTGTACAATTGTCCCTCAGTGTCTGTGGGAGATTGGTAGCAGGCCCCACTTCAGATGCCAAAACCTGTATGTGCAAACAAGTCCCTTCCATAAAATAGTATAATATTTGCATATAACCTACTCACATCCTCCTGCATAATTTAAATAATCTCTGGATTACTTATAATATCTAATAAAACATAAATGCTATGTGAATAGTTGTTGTACTATATTGTTTAGGGAATTATGACAAGAAAAAGGTCTCTACATATTTGATACACATGCAATATTTTAAAAAATATATTTCATCTGTAGTTGGCTGAATCCCCAGATATGGAATCCATGGACATATGTATATATGTAGACTTTGGGTATATAAGCATGGAATGCCTTTATTTCTCCCAGTACTGTCCCCCAACTCTGCTATTCAAACTTTTTCCCCCTTCTGCTGGGTAATAGGTCCCTCAAGAAGATTTGGGGCATTGGCACATATGTATAAAAGTGAATTACTCACTTAAGGAAGATCAAGAAGATTCAATTAGGCAGGATCAAGGAAATTCTATGTCAGGAAGTGTTGAGAGGTGTTGCATAAATGAGACAAAGATAGCCTCTGTGTTCCACCTCTAGGTTTTTAGTTTCTTTACTGCAGGGCACGAGCTGTTAGCTAAAAAGCTCAACAGTCCACCAGTGCTCAAGTTTTTCCACATTCAATTATTTTAAAAATAGCCCATACTGGCAGATTTTTTTAGCCATTTAGGGACTGCTTGATTCACTTACCAGGAAAACCTCATTCCTCTTTTGTTAGCCATAGATCCACCCCAGGCCATAAAGATTGCATACTCTTGCTGTCCTTTAGAACTCTCTGATTCAGCGGCTGAGCAGATAAAACCTAGACACTTAAGTCTGCTGTCCAAAGTACTTCTCCCCTAAAGGTTCTCTTTGTGCTTCTTTGCTTCTACCTGGGAATTCTTGCACCATTGCATCTGAACAAACTGCTACTGTGAGGGACCCGCCACATGTGAACCTGTGCAAGTATCAGAAGAACTTTGTTGTGTGCCATCGCCTTTCATCTTATCTTTTTCCTTGATCAAGTCTCAAGTCCTCTGAACCCCCTACAGGAGATGAGGTTGTAGAAGATGAAGAAGTTAGCCTGTGGAAGAACCTGTGTGTTATGCTGAGACGCTGGGGTATTACTGTCCATAAAGAATGTAAACAAGGGAGGGAAATGCTCTTTATATTTTAAGAAGTTGATTTTGGCTGCAGGGAGGAGAATCAATTGAAGGAAATGAGAATGGAGGCAGCCATACTGTTGTCACAATCAAGAAAAGCAATGCTAAAGATCAGTGTTAAGTAGAATCAGGGTGTAGGATTTGGTGGCTAACTGGGGGTGGGTGGGTGAAAGAGAACGAAAAGTCAAAGTGACTTCATGATTTCTGGCGTGGGTATCTAAAAACTGGTGTTATCATTAACTTTGGCAGAGAAAGAACAGGTAAGATGGGGAGGGTGATAGGTTCAACTTAGGGTAAACAGGCTGTCATAGGAAGAGAGTAATTGAAATATTTAGAATGAATGAGTCTTCTCAGAGGAGTGTGGAGAGTGAGAAGTTAAAAGGGCTGAAGACAGAAACATAAATACAGGGATTTAGGATGCCTACAGAAAAAAAAAAACATTAAGAATCCTCAAGTGAAGCTGGGAAGAAAGGATATGAGAGGAAGGAGTAAACTCAGAATAGAGTCTTGTTGCAGAATCCCATGCACACTATTTCAAAGAGGAGCAATGATCAGTAACAGGTCAAATGCCATAGAGCTCAAGCCATAGACAGTCTGGGAGAGAAAATTCATATCTCTGATTGCTTCAACTAGAAATAGACATCGCATGATTAAGATTCATGAATAATGATGAGGGATGTGAATAATTATTAGAAGATTGAGTTATTTAAATGGTTATATCAACTATGGGAAGCAAGTCTGTCATGTGATGATAAATTTAAAGATGTATAATTTATTGCGTCTGAGGGAACAGCACTGAACTTATCTGAACTTTGCATTTGACTGGGTGAATTGAAAACCCCATGGAGAACTAGGCAATATGGAAAGTATGTGTTACTTTTTTTC
The DNA here is from genome assembly GCA_004027185.1 of Glis glis. NCBI lineage: Eukaryota > Metazoa > Chordata > Mammalia > Rodentia > Gliridae > Glis > Glis glis. Next base: position 5,563 of record PVJS01003188.1, read on the forward strand.
CTGTTAACATATGTGCCTGGTTATGATTATTGCCGTGAAATGTGTTTGAAAGAAGAAAGAATTTTTCACAAGAGTTTGTAATGTTTTCTGTCAGTACACAGAATAATTGTTGCTATAGATATTTTATTTGTTTTACTAAAGTGGTTTTTAAACTTTTACATTTGAGCAATATAAACTGCTTAATGATTTTCCTTATCAGTATTCTTACTACCTGAAAGTATTTGCATGTACTCATTTAATGTCATATTATATAGTGTTTTCTTTCAAAATATCTGGATGTAGATACCATGCGTAAGTGGTACCTTATCATTATGTTTCTAATTATTTTATTTCTCACTCAGAATTTGGGTACAGTAATATATGCATATCCATGTTAATAGCAGCACAATTCACAATAGACAAATTATGGAACCAACCTAGGTGTCCATCAACAGACGAATGGATTATAAAATTATGGGATATATACACAATGGAATTCTACTCAGCAATAAAGAAGAACAAAATAATATAATTTACAAGAAAATGGAAGGACCTGGAGAACATCATGTTAAGTGAGATTACCAATCACAGAAAGAGAAGGGTCATATGTTTTCTCTAATATGTGCAAGCTAGTGAGTAGTCGGGATACAAATGGGACTCCATACAATGATGGAGAAGCCTCAGTGGAGCCAGGGAAGTAGTCTAAGGGAAGGGGAAAGGGAAGAATGAAGTTCATCAATGGAATTACTACCATTGACCATGTGTACATATGAGAATATACCAATGTCAATTTCAGTACTCTGTACTGGGGGGAGGGGGACATGTGTTGTGGGGGGGACACCAAAAGCTGTGTGCATGTATGTTACTATCAAATTGATGTCCATTGTGATGTGAGACTATAATGCACCAATAAAAGCACATTAAAAAATAAAAAATAAAATAAAAAAAGAATTTGGGTTATACTATAGTAAGTATTTCTCTTGTACTTGAGAAGATGTACTGAATTGTATCTGTATGTCAATTACAAATCACATCCTAATTCTTGTTTTTCTTCCAGGAGGAGAGATGCAATCATTTACATTAGAAAAATGAAGCCAGAGTGGGGAAAATATTTCTAGTGTCTGCCTGGAACATCCTTCTCTCCACTTCCCTCTACAATTTCTTACTGTGTAAGTGGCAAATTTTCATGTATTCTTTTTTTTTTTTTTGCGGTACCAGGGATTGAACGCAGGGGCGTTCTACCTCCGCGCTACGCCCCCGGCCCTATTTTTTTTATGCTTTATTTTGAAACCGGGTCTCACAAAGTTGCAGAGGGCCTCACTAAGGAGAGAGAGAGAGAGAGAGAGAGAGAGAGACAGGGAGAGAGAGAGCAAGAGCTGAGGCTGGGCGCGAACCCGGATCCTCCGGTCTCCGCCTCCCAAAGTACTGGGATTACAAGCGTGCGCCACCACGCCCGGCCATTCATGTATTCTTTTTAATTGAGCACCTTTTAATTTTTATCCTAATTATCAGCACATATTAATTATACAAAGTAATGGTTTTCTGTATGACATTTTCATGCACTCTTACTTTAATACCATTCTGCTTTTTTGTTGATATTTATTACGTATCTCTGTTCCTCCATACTGTGATCACCTTGAGTGCAAAACATGATGTTTTCATCTGTACATTTGCAGAGGACAGTAAGTGTTTTCATATGTTTGGGGCACAATAATATTTGTCAAATTCATAGTGATTCATTTTAATTTTATAATCCTAGTCACACATTTAGGTAGGTAGTTGCACTACCATTTTATAGATGAGGAAACTGATATCCATAATAATAATAAACACCAGACAGTTCTGACCAAAAGTGTTATGATTTTAATTTCTTTCTACCATAGGATATAAATAAACTCTTAGTAGTTATCTGACTACATGGTGAGATTGATGTTATTTTTAGGAACAATTCTCTATATTTTCTTTTATTTGAAACTTTCATTAGCGTTTCTTAACCATTCTGATTTCTTTTCTCTTTTTCCTTCCCATTCCAAGTAGGAATTTTATCTTTGGTGAACTATATCACACTTGGGCACAGAGACCTAGATGGGGGGAAATGGCATCTATACTTTCATTCATTTCTAACCAAACTTTAGCATTTCTCTTTTTTTTTTTTGGTACTAGGAATTGAACCCAGTGGAGTTCTACCTCGGAGCCACACCCCCAGCCCTATTTTATTTTTTATTTTGAAACAGGGTCTCACTAGGTTGCTGAGAATTTTGCTACATTGTCAAGGCTGTCCTCGAAACTGTGATCCTCCTGTCTCAGCCTCCCAAATACTGGGATTACAAGCGTGCACCACCACGCCCAGCTTAGCATTTCTTTTGATTATAAATATAAGCAACCAAACCACTAGGGTTAGTAGAATCTGAGATTTGTTCCCAGTATAAATTATTGGTAATGTTATTTAACATCACTGCTGTTGAAGCTATCTTGAAATATTATCTATACCCACCGCCACTTCTAAATTATGGTATTTACTAGAACTGTTGCTAGATCCTTTTATTTAATGACATTCTCAATGAGAGGTACATATTCTGAGAAGTGCTTTATTTGGTTATTTCACTGTTGTATGAACACCATAGAGTGTTCCTACACAAACTAAGATGGCTACACTACCACTAGGCGATATAATCTCATTGAGACCACCACCAGGTATGCTATTCATCCTTAACCAAGACATCATTATGCATTATATGACCATGCTAATAAAAGCCTATATTTTATTGTATCACAAACATAATATTTTGATAGCTTTATTTCATCATAAATACTTTTCTTTTTAATCTGACATATTTTATTTTGAGTACTTGAAAAGTTTGCTCTGTTGGCAGACAGATTTCATTGTCATTAAAAAATGACTGCTATGAAGGAAAACCAGCTCCACAAAATCATTCTCTTTGAAAGCTAGCACCAGGACATGCCATCATTTTATTTATTTGGTTTTGGTGAGTGAATGAAACTGGGTAAGTGTAGTGAAGGCTGTAATGTGCAGTTGGATCCTCTATCCCAGGGGAATGTGTGCTGTGTCCCTCAATAGGACAATGGCTCTGAGCTGATCCCCCCAAGAGTGGTCCTTAACTGAAGAGAGTCATCTGCCACAAGGTCCTGCGACCTGCAGAGTGAATGGTTATGAGGGCCTGGCCCCTCCCTTCACAAAGGGAGGACAACTCTGAAGGGCCATCTAGGGTTTAGTAGAATCATTATTAGGTCTATAATTACCAAAATATTAATAGCTCAGGGATTCAAATTTACCTTTGTCTACCTCTTAAGCATGCTGCACTTGGGAGACATACAACATGGAACATATCGAGGGTTGCATCAGTGATCAAATGCTTTGGTAAGAGGTAATAGACAATATATTTATGGGACATCCCCCAGGAAGACTTATGAAAGCCTGAGTTACTCTGAACATTAGCAATGGAGCAGAGGAGGAACTGGGATATTTGAAGTACAGTGGGAGTAATAATACTTCCTGATTTCCAAAACGTGAAATCTGAATTACTAAATATTTTAGGAAAAGAGCCAGGATATACATTCAATAAGATAAATGTCAACTACTTTCTCTGATGCTGGCTTTTACTTTTTAAAAGTATGTGTGGACTCAAATGACTCTGGTGGTGTGCCATCTTCTGAATATCTTGTCGCAGAGTCCAACAAATTGACCATAAGGACAGCCCCTATGTGTTTAACATCTTTGCAGACATTAAAATTAGAAGCTTTTTCACCAAGAGCATCTTATCAAAACATATGTAAACTTCTACCAAAGTAAAAACAACAAAACTAATTATTTTAAGTAACATTTTAATCTTAGCTACCTTTGTGACCCTTGACAATGACACTTGTAAATGACAAGCAATAAAATTAACATTTAAAATTCCAGAATAACAGATGACTTATGTCTGAGTTAAGAACAGTTTGTGACCTTCATCCAAAATCTGAAGAACAAGAAATACTTAATGTTTCTTTTAATTATGCTTTTGGTAATACGTATTTCTAGAAGTAGTTTTAAATTAGCTTCTACATTTGAACTGGCTTGTGTAAATCAAGAGGGTTGAGCTTATTATTATATTTTTATTTAAATTTCGTGTTAATTTTTGTGGTATTAGGGATTAGACCCAGGGCCTTGTACATACTAGGCAAGTGCTCTACCACTGAGCTACATCCCCAGTCCTTCTTATTTTTATGTTTTATTTTGAGACTGGGTCTTGCTAAGTGGCCCAGGTAGGCTTTGAATTTACAATCATCCTGCCTCAGCCCCCAGAGTAGCTGGAATTATAGGTGTGTGCTACTGTGCCTAGCCATATTTTTATTTGTAATAGGAGGTTTCTGGAACTACATGAGGCAAGAAATTAGAATCACATTTATAACTCTTCTTATACTGTTTAGCCTAGAGAGTTTTGTCTTTCATATCCCTATGTGGTTGGATTTATATAAATGTGTTACTTGGTCCAGAAATAGCTTCGGTTATGAACATTGATAGGTCCTCAGATTTGACATCAGATCCTTCTTTCACTCAGAAACTTAGATGACAGTGATAGAGTGGATACTTTTTAAAGAAAAGTAGAAAGCACTTTTTCAAGTACCTAGGAATAAGTGTATGAAATTTAATAAGTTTAAATGCACCAAATTACTATATCTGTCTATTCCCAACACCTGTGGAGGTCCATAACTCACATTACCCTTCCTCTAAGCCCCATGATTAGTAACAGAGGACTTTTCTGTTAAAATGTCATAATATAAGAGTTTGTGTAAATTCTGAGGCCTGAAAAATGAACAAAACTACAAATGGCGGTTTTAAGGTCACATGGAATCCATTCACCAGCCTGAATAAGGTTTGAGACCTAAAGAGAATCTTGAAATCTTCCCAAGTCAAGTGGGAAGATATGTTTATTAGGAGGGACCACGATATGCTTATTATGAGTGTGTGGGATGAATTTTCTCCTTTCTGTCTGTCTCTAATTCTAGTGGAAGAAACATTAATTTAAACTAGAATCAGAGAAAATGACTGAAGATTAAGCTCTATAAAATAGTGAGGATATATAGTAAATGAATCGTTCTTGCCTTAGCAAGGAAGAGGGGCCTCAGTGTGAGATAATGTGGGAGGCTTCCGACTCAGCTGTGTGAATTGTGCAGTTCTGACTCCCAGGAAACACTAGTTGATTGGTACAGAGCACAGACATCAGGACCTCCTGCTTTTGGTGTTGAAAGAGGTTCTCATAGTCTTTAAGGTCCATGGTGAACAAAATGCATATCTTAATTAATGTTAAAAATGGTATTTTATAGTGAGATTATGATCTTTTTAGTATTTGATAGAAGATGTGGTTTCTCTTATGAAGTGAATGTTACTGTAGATGGTAAAGTGTTGGTGTGTAGTTTCTTCTATTCCTCCTTCTCTTCCTCCTTTTCCTTTTCTTCTTCATTCCTGTTTTAGTTTGTTATTTTTTATGTCCTAAACTGAAAAAGTAAAAAATAAAAGAATTACACTTCATGTCACTTAGTTCACTGTTTTTCTTTCTTTCACTATTTTACTGCTTCATAAATTTAGAAGCATGGAAACCTCTGATCTACTCTAACAGCATAGATGTCTAATACATCTGAGTTGGAACTTGTGATCTAAATCTAATGGGTCATACAGTCTTAGGCTCATTACTTGACTGAAAATAAGTTGTCTGTAAAACAAGAAAAGAAACTATCTGTGTGGGTAGGAGAAACAAATAAGATCGTATGATAGAGCACTCAGCAAAGTGTGTGGTCCAGGTAGATTGTTGGGGACATTAGTTTCATTTCCTTCCTTCAAATGACATAGGAAACAGTTGATTTCCTACCCTGTCAGTATGAGTCTAAGTACAACCACAGTACACAGAGGAATTATAAATATAAACGGACTAATGGTTAAAAGCTTGGATATTGTTTCCAGCTTAAATCCCAACTCAGTCCCTTCCTTGTTGCATAATCTTGAACCAGTTACTTAATTTTTCAGAGCTTTACCAGAGTTTTCTAGTAAAATGGGACAATCATAACATTCAGTTATAGAAGATACAAATAATTTTGTCCATCTAAATCAGGACTGGCTGTCTCCTTCCCACCACACACCCTGATTTCAGCAAAATACTCCTCTTGGCTCCAACAATGGAGTCGTGTTGAACACAACCTCACTCCACGCTTTGAGAGTGGGCTCTGAAAGTCGTAATTTTTTCTATGTAGAGAAAAAGGTAGTTGTAGCAAGTTGCTGAAGAATGAGATTCTAGAGAAAGCTTGTGTCTAGGTTCTTAATTATATGGAGAAATTTCTACAAAAAGAAAGAGAAAAAGAAATATAGAAAGAATGGAAAAAGAAATGAAGGAAGGAAGAAAGGAAAAGATGGTAACCCACTGAAATAGAGAAAAGGCAAGGGTGAACGGACACAGCAGTGTTGTCCCTTTTCTGGTCCCTGAAGAATTCAACACTGCTCTGTCCTTATGGCTCTTCCTCCAGTTCTGGAAGCCATGACAGCATCCTTCCAACAGAACCACACCTTATCTGAGCGAGGGCTTCCTGAGATTCAGATGCTGGCCCCCGGCAGTTTGCAGATGGACACATTACTACACATGCTAGTTTTGAGGATTACATGCATAGTGCATCTATCAGTTGGCAAATGTGACATGCTGGGAAAATAGAAGGCTAGTATAATGGTTAAAATGGGAGATTTGGGGATAGATTAAAATCTCAGCTCTACCACTTACATTATTTCCTTGGGCTAGTTACTTGATATGTCCATACTTTACTTTCTCCATCTGAAAAACTGGTTAATGATAGTATACACTTCATGGTCTTGTTATGTGAATTAGATATGCTTTAAGGTTTTACAGAGCAAAGGAAACAGCAGAGAGCATAGAGAGCCCAAGGATTGGAAATATTTGCAAATCATACATCATTGCCATACATAGTAATGGGTTAATAGCAGAATATATAAAGAACTCACATAACTTAATAGCAAGAAAATAAATGATCTGATTAAAAACAGGGCAAAGGATCTGAATAGACAAAATAAGACATACAAAAGACCAACTGATATATGAAAAATGCTCAACATTTCCAATTATCATGGAGATGCAAATTAAAATTATGATGAGCCAGGCTTGGTGGCACAGGCCTGTAATCCCAGTACTTGGGAGGCACAGACGGGAGGATTGCAGGTTCGAAGCCAGTCTCAACAACCTACTGAGACTCTCAGAAACTTAGTGAGACCCTGTTTCAAAATAAAAAAAGATAAAATAGGCCTGGGGGTCTATCTCAGAGATAGAATGCCCCTAGTTCAATCCCCAGTACCAAAAAAATTTAAAAATCACAATGAGATATCTTATTACATTTAGAATGGCTATTATCAAAAAGATGAATGATAACAAGTGTTGGTGAGAATGCGGAGAGAAGGGAACCATTGTACATTGTTGGTGGGAATGTAAATTAATATAGCCATTTTGGAAAATAGGGTGGAGTTCCCTCAAAAAAACTAGAAATAAAACTACCATATGATCCAGCAATCTCATGTGGTATATAGCCAGAGGAATTTTATTTGGTCTATTAAAGAGACAGCTGCATTTCTTTTTTTTATTTCAGCACTATTCACAGTTGCCAAAATACAAAAGCAATTGAAGTGTCTACCAATGGATAAATGGCTAAAGAAAAAGTAGTGTGTGTGTGTGTGTGTGTATTACTTTTTATACACACACACAATGGAATACTATACAACTTTTCAAAAAGAAGAAAATTTTGTCATTGCAACAACATGGATGCAACTGGAGGACATTATGTCAAGTGAAAAATTCAGAATGACAAATACTGTATGATCTCACTCATATGTGTAATCTAAAAGACCTCATAGAAATAGAGAGTAGAATCCAGGGGTGTTGGGCATGCTAAGCAAGTGCCCTGCCTCTGAGCTACATTGCCAGCCACGGTGCCATGTTCTTGAACCTCCAGAATGGTGAGATAAATAATCTTCTTTACTTTGGAAAGTTCCCAGATTTAGGCATTTTGTTATAGCAACAGAAAATGGACTAATGCAGGTGGTGAGATGATGACTATATTAAGAAGCTTGATTTAATTTTTCTATAATGTATGCATAGATCAAAACATCATGTTATGCCCCATGAATATACACACCTATTACTTGTTAATTAAAATAAATAAGTAAATAGAAATGTCAAAAAATGTTAATACCTATAAGTACTTAGGCCAGTGACTAAGCAAAGAATAATCATCTAAGTGTTGTTAAATGAATTACTAAAAATAAATAATGATATAAAAGCAGGTAACCAAATGCCCACTGCATTGTGAATACTCAAGGTAATGATATATGCATTCCACATACAGGAAATAGTTAATTGATTTTATTTCCATATGAGGGTTAATTTAAAGGTAAAGGTGATGAAATGAAGAAAGACTACAGTTAGGAAACTTTTTTTTAGGTTTCACTTCGAGACTTGTGTGAGACAAGTTCCTTGTCAAGTTTCTCATCTCAGAAAAGAAAATGGTGGTGAAAAACTGATCCCACCCCAAATTGAACTAATCTTGTCTTTCTGAGAAAGAAACAGGTATACTGTGAACATGGCTTCAGAAATGTGTTTTTGTATACTTAGTACAAGGAAAGGGCCACCCTTATGATGTACATGAAGGAAGGCAAATATGGACAGAAAAAAGAACTGCTGTGAAAAGTTATAAGTTGATTTTGTGGGCATAAATAAAGTTGAGAAGAAACTTGGTAATTTAAATTTATTTAAAGAATATGATGCCATGATTGTTAAATGGAAAACAGTGAGGGGCGGGGAGTCCTTTCTCACATTCCTGTGGGGGCTGACTGCTTATCTTTCTTTGCATTTTTTCCCATACATCTGGCTCTGGCAATGGTCTATAACCCATTTTGAACACATCTTAACCTCTTTGAAGTAGAATCTATTAAGAATTTAGGCTACTAGGATAGGTTTTAATAAATACGGTAGACTTTGAAAATTTGGAATACACAAATGATTAGATTTTGAATATATTCTTTCACTCGTTGATTTTGATTCCTTTGTAAAAACTCCTACAGCTAAGGGGAAAAATGTAAAATGAAAAAAAATCCATGTATTTGAATGTGAAAAGTGATGATACATCTCCCATTTCATCCTTAGACTAAACAAAACAAGGGAAAAATGAAAACAAGTCTATATAAGACATACACAATAATTTGAAAGTAAAGACTGTACATAAAACATAATGGAATCAAAGCTTATTGTATTCTCCAAGGAGGGGAAGAATACTGGAGTGATGTGGCATTGTTGGGGTTGGGATGAGAAGGCATTGTTCCTAGGAATGTGTAAAGTTGCACTATTATCGTCATTAAATGTTTATTTGGGGAAGCACTGTATTAGTTTCTTGTTGCTGCTATAGCAAGTTATCACAAGCCAAGTAGTTTAAAACAAAACAAATCTGTTTTCCCACAGTTCTGAAAATCAGAAGTTTGAAAGCAAGAGGTCAGCAGGCCAATTCTCTCTAGACATTTCAGAAGAAAAGTCTATTTCCTTATCTTTTCCCACTTCTAGAGGTTGCTTCCTTGGCTTGTGCTTCATATTTAAAGTTAGCAGTGGATTGTCAAATCTTAATCTAATCTCACTGCTTTATTCTTTGCAGTAAAATGTCTTTTTGCCTTGCCTCATTTTTTTTTTTTTGATATTGGAGATTGAACCCAGGGATTTTCTAACTCCAAGCTACACGCCAGCCCTCTTAAATTTTTTTTTTAAATTTTGAAACGGGGTATCATTAAGTTTCTGAGGGTTTCGTTAAATTGCTGAGTCTGGCCTTGAACTTATGATCCTCCTGTCTCAGCCTCCAAAGTACTGGATTTACAGGCGTGCACCACTGCATCTGGCTCCTCTGCCTCCTTTGTATAAAGATGTTGCTGATTACATTGGAATCCAGGATAATTTCTTCACCTGAAGGTCTTTAATTAGCACATCTACAAAATCCCTGTTATTATGGAAGGCAACATGTCCACAGGTTCTGGGGATTAAGTTGTGCACATCTTTGGGAGGCCATTAGTTAGCATACCACACTCAAAGTTATCTTGTACTCAAATATCTCTGAAAATAAAAGCATAGAGGAAAATACCTTTAGAGCAAAAATAATGACTAAACATGAACATTTTTTAAACATATGTAACGCTACAACAAACTGAAGCATCAAAGAAGATACGACCTCATCTCCCCTCTCACTTGGCACATGGTGGTGCATTCAAGGCAAATATTTTGGGTGCAACTCAACATAATATGATTCCATTTCTTTTCCATGATATCTGCACTTATTGGATACTTTTATGTGAGTAAATTGGTTAGTCTTTACTCAAAACTAGAATATTGAGCTATCACTTCTTATGTTATATTTACTTAATGTGCTTTTTGGTAAAAGTCATCCTGACAACAAGAAGTCATTGATTAAAACAGTATAGATTTCCAAATGTTGTTTTGGCAAAAAAGATGTAAATCAAGCAATTAATAAGAGGGTATATCTATTTATTTATAAGCTTGTTAATTAACCCAAAACATTCAATTAAATACAGAAAGCAACCCAAATAAGCCACAAAAGAAATATTTATGTAAATGTAACATTCTAAAGCACTAAAATATATAGTGTTTTCAAATCACTGTTGCATCTGTAATTTCCATTTATTCTTATATCATCTCTAAGAGTTTTAGAGAAGAAACCTAGATATGCACACTTTTACTTATGACAACCCACTCCTTTCCACTCATGTTCTTTATTTAGCAAAAACTCTCAGAGACATTTCTCCAACAGTTCCTGCTGAATGTACTCTATTCCTCATGACTGCACCCCTTCCTCTTCTTTGGTTACAACTGGTTTGTGCAAAGGATAAAGTATAACCCAAGTTAGGCTGTTATATTTTCTCTCCCAGGAACTTGAATTGGGTCATTTCATTGTGGGTATAGAACTTACAAGGATATCTGAGTGGGGATGGTCATATTTTGGTTCATGTTCTGATACACAAACCTACAGAGCCAAGATAGATAGATAAACGATAGATAGACCAGACAGAAAAGCAGAGATATATAATGAGACTTTTGGCTCCAGAGAGAAAAATGGAAAGAAAATAAATACCTTGGTTTCCAACAGACTTTGTTCCCTGGTTCCAATTTCTCAGTTCTTACTTCAATTTACTTCTTTGGATTCTGTGAGGTACCTATTTAGTCTTCCAATAAATATATTTTATGTAGATTTAAGTTACTTGCATTCAACCATCTCCTGACTAATATATCCAGGAAATCTAAAGTCCAGGCAGGTCAAGTATTTGTAAGGTACAAAGCAAGCTGTTAGAAAATCTGGGAAAATATCCAGGACTTGAGGCTCATGTTCTTTGAGCTCCACACCATGGAGAAGTTGGCAGGATTAGGACCAGGGGAAATTTTCTTCAAGTGTCTACCTGGCCTCTTGTATAGAGGCTCTGTTTCCTTGAGTATTATGTGAATGGTCTTTTATTTTCTGAATAAATTTTTCTCACTTAGATGTAAGTATTTGGTAGATGAATATTCCTAAGTTTATTATTCTTGAAACGAATTCTTTGGTGGTGATTAAATTTGCAATCAAAAGTGGGGATGGTATCCCTCTCTTTAGTGTTTAAAGCATGAACATTCCTAGTATCAGTGAACCAGGATGAGGAACATCAAAGATTCAAAATCTCTGCCATACAGAAAAGTTCTAATAGTATATGTACAACGTATTCTGGTATATATATATGTGTGTGTGTCTATATATATAGTGTGTGTATATTCTTATATACATAGTGTGTATTCTTATACACTATATATATTCTTATACACACTAATATATATAACATTTTTGTATATTTTTATGAATGTAATATATTATATTTAAATATATAATATATATTTTATTTATATATATTACATTTATTGGAAGACTAAGGTACCAATCCAAAGAAGTAAAGTACAGCAATAACTGATGAACTAGGATTAAGAAAAAAAACTGTTAGAACCAAGATATGAGAGGTTTAGTAAAGTAAAATAATTTCTTTCTTTCTCTTTTATTTTGTTTTTTGTACTGGGGATCAAACCCAGGGACATTCAACCTTCAAGATACATTCGCAGGCCTTTTTATTTTTATCTTAAAACAAGGTCTTGTTAAGTTGCTGCAGGTCTTGCTAAGTTGCTGAGGCTGGTCTTGAGCCTGTGATCCTCTTGTCTCAGCCTCCCAAATAGTAGGATTACAGGCATGCACCACTGTGCCCAGCAAGTTTCTATATATGGAATATTTGTAATCAGTTTCTTTAATGCATATTAAAAATATTAAAGCAAGGCAAAATTCAATTTCTCTATTTTACTAGTAGTTATTAAAATAAACTCTACTAAGCCAATTCAGAAAATATAGTTACCATCTGAATTCCACTTTGGTACATTTAAGAACGGCTTTTAAAAATAAAATTGCAATAAACGTACTGTTGGATCTGACAAATAGCAATATAGAAAAATAATTTATTCAGAAAACATTTCCTTTTCCCCCATTGTGTTTGTTCTAAAACTTTTAATTGACTTATAATAATTGTACATATTTACAGGGCACAGCATGATATATCAATATGTATATACAAGGTATAATGATGCAATTAGGGTTATCAGTATATCCATCACCTCAAACACTTCTGAAAGAGTTTATATATTTAAAAATTCCAAGAAAAGACCTGAACTTAGCCATGACAAGCCAACAATCTAACCAAGGTAAAAACAAAACCCACAAATGAATGTAAAAAATGAAAAGACAATCTTGGGTGAAGTCATTTATGAAAAAGTAAGGCAAGGTATTTATACAACTAGCTATTAGAATATTTGTTTATACTAATGTACTTTTTATTTTTCATTAAAGCTACAAGAGCGGATATATATATATATATATATATATATATATATATATAAAAGCTGCTTATCTTTCCTCTTCCCACGGACTCCTCCAGGAACTTACCATCTCTCTGTTCCCTCTCAGGTGGTTTCTCCACTCCTATGATATCTACAGAACTCTACAGTCCACTTGCCCATTTCCTCTTCACCTGCTCCATCTGGCTTCCATGCACATCACTCCACCACAAGCGCCTTGGTCCAGGTTCACAGTGACTTACCCAATGAACACTTATCGTCCTTATCTTACCTGATTTTTCCATATCATTCAACACAATTGATGATCCCTTTTCTTACTGAAAACGTTTTTCTTTTATCTGCAGAGACACTAAGTTCTCTGGTATTTGTTTTCTAATCACTAGATTCTCCTTTATCATCTCCTTTGCCAGAATTTCTTCTTTTACCAAATGCTAAATGCTGGAGTTCCTGAGGGCTTGTCTCTGGGTGTCTTCCTAACCTTTTTTAAGTGATCTCCTTTATTTTTGTATCTTCAATTATCATCATATTTTGATATCTCCAAAGTTTTATAAATGCAACTACTATCACTTCTGATCTTAGGTTCAAACTGACATATTCAGCTGCTTATCTGACAGCTTCATGTGGGACTTTGAAAATTATCTTGTCCAAAACAGAATCTTTGACTTTTCCCCCTTGCCTCATATCATATATGGTCTCAATATGTCTTTCCAATCTCAAGAAATATCCCCATTTCTAGTACTTGGGAGGCTGAGACAGGAGGATTGCTGTATACAGGCCAATGTCATGCACAGGAGGGGGAAGGAGTGGGGTGGGAGCCGGGAGAAGGCTCACTAATTGCTGTGTGCATGTCTGCCTCTATCACTGTGAACTTCATCATGATGTTTAATTACAATGCACCAATAAAAAATAAATAAAAGAAAAGAAAATTTGCTCATTTATTTATTTAAACCAAAGCTTGGGATTTTTCTTTTTCTTTTCCCCTATTTCTCACCTCTCACATTTCAATAATTTTTTAAAATTCATTTATTTTTAAAAATTGATATATAAGATTGTGTGGATTTATCTTGTTAGTTAACAAATGTATTTCCTCACATTATTTTTCTTTTTTTTTTTTTGGTGAGAACACTTAGCACCCATTCAGCATTTTCAATGGTATACTGTGAGGTCATTAACTATAATCTCTATTCTATAAAAAAAATCTCTCCTCTTATCTATGTATCCTTTGACTAAGGATACCTACCCCATTTATTTCTTCCTCTAACTACCCTGTTTTACCAGTCCCACCATTCTACTCTCTAATTCTATGAGATCAACTATTTTAGATTTCACATGAGAGAAATCAAGTGGTATTTGTCTTTCAGTACTTGGCTTATTTTGTTGAACATAATATCTTCCAGATTCATTCATGTTGTTGCAAATGACAGAATTTCTTTTTTCATGGCTGAATAGTATCACGTTTAAATCTTAAGCACCACTTGCCAGACAGTAATGTAAGCTGATTCTGTCGATTTTTCTCCACTGCCAACATCTTGCTCAAGTGGGAACCATCTCTCAACTAGACTATTGGAATGGGATACTGTATTTGCAAGGAAGGCTAAGGCATTGTTACAGAATAATAAGGCTCAGTGGTCTGGGACAATAAATATTTCTTTGGGACATGCTTCTTTTCCATCATGATTAAGCTGAGACACATCTCTTGACTTCAGGTCCTAAGGGAATGGATTAGTCATGACCTTAAGCATTGCCAGTTGTTATGGTGGAGGGGGGAGAAAAAGAACCCTAGATGGTCTCACATTGGCAAGTAAATGCTTCAGCCTGGAGTTAACAAAGGCTGTATCTTCTCAAAACTTAGTTACGTGGCCTCTCCAAACCATCAAAATGCCAGGAAAGGCTATTATCCATGTATGTGGCGAACAGTGGTATACTTTCTAGGCAGATTCTCTACTTCCAATCGTGCCATCTTAGAATCAATTCTCTGAACAGTAGCCAAAGGACACCTTGCAATGCCTTACTAGTGCATGTAGAATAAGATCCAACATTTCTGTCGTGTAAAAGACCATATATATTTGGATCCTGTTTATCTTTCTGGTCTAATCTCTAGATGCTCTCTGCCTTCCTCATGTACTCTCAGCACATGGAATTTGTGTCCAGTTTTTCCATCCCAGGATGTGCAGAACAGGCTGTTCTCTGCTTTCTTTCTCATGTCTATTTTCTTATTCTGTAGCCCTGAGCTTCAATGTCACAATTTAAAAGACTTCTTCCCTGAATTATTATTGTCTTCCATTTATTTCCTCTGAAGCTCTGCTCCATCTTTGGACATTATTTTACTTGCTTATTAACTATATTACCATTACTGGAATATAATGAGCGCAATGCCTTCTCACCCTTATCACCTAGCATTGTAACTAAGTTATATAATATTTTAATGTAAATGAATAAACAAATTCAAATTCATAAATTACACCTGTGGAAGCAGTGATATTGACCCAACAGACATGGTAGGAAGGGATTGAAACAGAAACAGAGTATATATAAGGTTAGAGCATTACACCATTACCAGATCCCCAAATACCTTCTAAAGTTCGATAAAATGTTTTAAAATGGCATCACTAAGAAAAACCATGTTAATAAAAATGTGCTGGATGCTATATAAGACTGTTGCTGTATAAATGAAACCAGAGTAATATCAGATGTGACTATACAAATTATTTAAATCTTAGAAGAGGCAGGCCCAAAAGGGTACAGAACTAACTAACGAAAATATCTTAACCAACATGACAAAAAAGGGTTGGTATTTTATGTGTTTTTAAATTGGACATGCGCGCGCACACACACACACACACACACACACACACACGGGAATGTGATCCCCTTTGGAATTTGTCTTCCTGGAAAGTTCAAACATAAAAGAAAGATGCAAATTGCATTCATCAGATTGCCCTTCAGCTATGGCTGTGCTCATGACCAAGGTTTTGACTGCATGGACATTTCCAGGATGAGCCATGAGTGAAGAGATGGAATAATTTGGCAAGAATGGTGGCAAAGGCTACATGTGGCGGGGAGGCAGGGGGGAGGGACACCAAGAGCTGTGTGCATGTATGTTAACACCAAACTGATACTCATTGTGATGTGAGACTACAATGCACCAATAAAAACATAAATAAATAAATTAATTAAAAAATAAAAATCAAAAAAAAAATGGTGGCAAAGGGATCCTGCTCTTCTTGGGCCTGAATAGTGACTGCAGCTTCCTTGTTTGACTATTTTCTGATCATGATGCAGCTCAGAGAAACAGCTGCTCCTTTAACTGGAAATTTTTACCATGTGGTTCTAGGAATTAATAAGTCATCTTCTATTATCTATGTTACTTCAGTTATACCAAAGATAAAGGTGACTTGTCTAATAATTTATCACCTCTAAGAATACTGATAAATAAGAGTCTTACTGTGTTTATTGAATAAAGATTTATTGAGTTCTTAGTATATTCCAGGAAGGATGGACAGTAGACAATAAACACAATAAAAAGTAAGTTATGTGGAATATTTTTAAAAGTAAATCAGAGAGAGGAAAAAAGGGAAATGTATAGGAGATAGGAGTATGGGGACAACCTTACAATTTTAAATTGAACAGTTAGAATAACCTGTATTACAAAAGAGAGACTGAGCTAGGCATGGTGGTACGTGCCTGTAATTCTAATACTTGAGAGGCTGAGACAGGAGGATCACAGGTTCAATGCCAGCCTCAACAACTTAATGAGACCCTGTTTCAAAATAGAAAATAAAATTGGGCTGGGGGTGTAGTTTGAGGGTAGAATGCCCCTGGGTTCAATTCCTAATACCAAAATACAAAAACAAAACAAAAGAGAGATAGAGCAAGAAATGAAAAGAAATAGGAATTAATAATCCACTCCAAGCAAAGGGAAAGGCCTGTGGAGAGGAGACATAGAAATGACTAAAAGTTTTAGAGCTGAGAAATTTAAGTACAGAATTGCCCTTGGCTAAAATAGGAGTAGTTTATGACCAATGGCTTCGTCAAGGAAATAGGCATTAAAGTGTAGATGACCTTTCTTGTCTTGAACTTGAATGGGATTCCAAAAGAGGAAATGAAGATGGAAAAGCGTCCAAAAGCTAATTGCTGGGAGATTCTGTAATTAGCAAGGGTAGTAGAGGACCTAACCAAGAAGACCGAAGGAGCCATGGGTGGGTAGGTCAGGTGTCCCTGGGAAGCAAGCCAGGACAGTGTACTTAAGAGGGGAAAGCACCTGTATCGAATGCTTCTGAACAAAGTGAAGCTTGGCCATTATATTTAACATCTGGGAAGTCACTGACACTTTGAAAGGAGGAGTCACAGTGGAGCAGTGAGTGTGAATGGCTTTAAGAGACAACGGCTGGTGGGGAATTGATGACACTGAATAGAGACAAGTCGTCAAGGGTTTTCTTTTTATTTTATTTTTGACTGGTGCATTGTAATTATACATACTAATGAGGTTCAGTGTGATAGAAACATACACAGCATCCCTATGCATTTCCCTCTGAGTCCCACCCTGCTGCCTCCTTTCCCCCATACATAACAATAAAATTGGAATCTATAACTTTATATATGAACATAGGATTATTTGAACTGTTTTCTTCATCAAATATCTACTTTTACCTCCCCACTTTCCTCCCCAATTCCCCTTCCAATATTCTTCTAGTATCTCCCCTTATATACTTGAAGTCCTTTTTGTTTCCTAATTTCTCTCTAGCTATCACATACGAGTGAAACCATTTGGCCCTTCACTTTCTGGGACTGGCTAATCTTGATTAACATAGTATTCTCTAGTTCCACCCACTTTCCTACAAATGATATAATTTTGTTCTACTTTATGGCTGAGTAAAATTCCATTGTGTATATATACCCCAGTTTCATAATCCATTCATCGCGTCGGTTGATGGATACTGAGGCTGATTCCATAGTTTGGCTATTGCAGATTGTGCTGCTATTATCTCTGGGCTTCAGAGACACAGACAGCTCAGCTCCTCTCCCTCAATGGTTTTTGATGCAAAAGGAAAAAAGAAGTGGAACAGTACTCTGCAGGCAAAGGAAACCAGTCAGAAGATCAGTGAGCGATTGGGTTTGGAAAGTACGCCAGGCTGTATCTTTTGCCTCAATGGTTTAGCAGGGCTTGCTACAACAGATGAGTAATGTAAGCTATTGAGCAAGCCTGGCATGGGTACAGGCAAGATGATCCGGAGATGTTAAACAGCTGCTTGAGACCCAATATTGCAAGCAGACAGTGGCCAACTTACTGCCTCAGCAGACAGGAATTGCAGGGACTATTTATGCCCTGGGTATCATGAAAATAGATGAGTGTTATTTAACAAACATGAAGTTATTTTAAAATAAAGCAAAAATGGTGGTGGACAAATAAAGTAACTTAATTCAAAATTTAACGTAGAGATTTGTCCTCCTGGCTGGAGTGCTATAAATCACCCAATATCCCATAGTGGAAAGTTTAGCAGTTTGTCAAGTATATTTATATTTTTAATCTGGACCTGAGATTAGAGAGAAATTTATCATGTAGATGTTTTCATAATGGACAAAATGAGTAATGTACTAGATAATATTTTTACAACAATTGGAGACAACTTATGTTGTGAAAGTAGAAGGCTTAATACAACGTCAGGTGTGGCATGTTCCGATTTTGTAGTTTTATGAATATCTGGCTTTATGTAGGAATCAAGCTTGAAGACTAAAGTGTTTTAGGGAAATACATGGCTAGAACAGTGATTGGATATTTGGGTCAGCCACTTTCAGGAGCTGAGTAAAGTAGTTTGAGATGGAAGTTGCTAGTGAGAAGCCAGAGTGAGAGCCAGGCGTGGTGGCGCACGTTTATAATCCCAGTACTTGGGAGGCTGAGACCAGAGGATCCGGGTTCGCGGCCAGCCTCAGCTACTTAGTGAGGCCCTCCACAACTTCGTGAGACCCGGTTTCAAAATAAAGTATGAAATATAGGGCCAGGGATGTAGCTCAGAGGTAAAACGCCCCTAGGTTCAATCCCCGGTACCCCCCCCCCAATAAAAAGAAGCTAGAGTGAGAAAGCTAGAGATTCCTGTTGCTTGTGTGTATGGAAGACATGACATTTTGATATGGAAGTTCCAGACTTGTTTTCTCTCATTAACAGAGGGCTATTCTACCTCTCTGTGGAGGTTGGGCAAGTATTGGGGAAAGGAGAAAGAATCAGGGACTACAAATTATTCCTGTTTTACTCCCTTTTAGAAATAGGAATTAGTTTTAAAAGATAATCTTAAATATATGAATGCTTATTAATTATGTGTGAAAGAAGGGGTATATTGTTGTTGTTTAATTATGCTACCAATTGCCTGTAAAGAAAATTGTTTATATATTACAGCAAAGAGAAGCAAAGAATATATTTAAGGGCAGATCCTAAATTTCCTAAGATCAAATCCAGTTCTTTCAGTTCCTTAGACACTGTATGCCTTAGTTTCGTCCTCCTCCTCCTCCTCCTTCTCCTCCTCCTCCTTCTCCTCCTCCTCCTTCTCCTCCTCCTCCTCCTCTTTCTTTTTCTGGTGCTAGGGATTGAACTCAGGGGCATTCTACTTCTGAGCTATACCCTCAGCCCTTTTTATTTTGAAATAGGGTCTTGCTAAGTTGTCTCTTTTCTTCTTAGGTCATAGGATCATGAGAATTAAATGAAACAACTTACATGAAGCATTTATAGCATCAGTCATATTAGCTTTTATCATAATGAGTTTTGTGACTTTTCTTTTTAAAGCAAGGATTTATTAGGAAAAAAATGACATGGACCCTCTTTTGCCGAATTTATGTAAAGGCAAAATACATTCTAGTCTGAAATGATTAGACTTGGGTTCATAGATCAGATGAGATTTAATGGTCCTTTTTAATTCTATTTCTTTTTTGAAGTTATCTCTTTTCTTCATTCCTGAATTGAAGAAAAAATTGTGTTTTCTTCAAAATATTGTTGTATAATTTACTCCATTTCTAATACCTAAAAATAATATTTATTAACTTATGCTCCTATAGATTTCTTGTGGGCCCGTTCTACAAATATAGACTAAAAACAAGTGACTAAGCAAACAAAAAATAAATGTTCTTTTTTAAACAAAATAATATTTTAAATAATTTTGAATAAATTTAAATAATAATACTTTTAAGCTATATAGTGAGGAAATTACAAAGAAAAAGTCTAGGTAAACAATTGCAGGCCATTGCATTCAGTTATTCTCTTGTATCTTCATTGCTTCCCCAACTCGTGTGTTCATTGTTCACAGACACAATGACCAGAGATTTACCACGTGGTTACTGTCTGCTGTGTTGGCTGCCTGAGGGTTCATGGTTCAGTAGCTCGTGATTCCTGTCCTAGGGGAGCTAGGAAAACCTTTGAACATGAAAACAGTGTGATAACTCCAAAGTTAAAAAAGTTTTGAGAAAACAGTTTGAGATGTTTTAAGAAATCAAATGATACTTGTCATTTTTCTTTCAAAATAATCTGAAAAACGACAGCTCATTTGTCTCAGCCATACTTAGGTCATCTTCCCCCTCCTTTGCTTCCAGAACACATGGAAATCCTTAAGACATGGGTTTATTTTGATAGAATAATTTTAAAAGGCCTGATCTTGCTTCTGTCAAGCTGAACTCATTGTACATGGGCTCTTTGGATGAATTAATTGGGTCAAAGACCAGAAGACCAGTTAATATCAAAAGCAGAGAGACAGAGAAATATAAAAATTGTCCTTTGGAACTTATTAAGATTTTCTCTTTTACCAATGGTGATGCTGAGTGAAGTTTGATAAAGCTGGTAATCATCATGAAATAGAAAATGAAAAGTTATAAATGCAAAGGAATATATGATTGTATATTTTTAAAATTAATTTAATAGACTAAGTGTGTGATATTGTATGCAGAGTCCTGTGCCAGGTATGATTAATAAGAAAATAAAGGTGGTATATCCCTTAGCCTAAAAGAAGTGATACTTCAGCATGACAGACATACAAAGAAATAGTAATATGTGTTAGGTAGAATGGGGGCAAGAGATCAATTCTTGAGAAGACTCACATAATATTTTGCAGATAGTAAGTTATGTAATGCTTTAAAGGAGTGTTTCGGGACTCTATTATTTCTGTCCATGTTTGATCCTCATCATCCCTCCTCTGTTAAATGCTAATATGTTTGAAGTTGCTTAGATTGTTCATGAGTTGGGTTAAGATGCTAACCTCAGAGATCTTTATATAATAAATATGCATGGTAACATTTCAAGGATCATAATCTAAAAATAAAGAAAAAGAATAAGTTATATGTCTAAATGGGGAAAATAGAATAAGAAGAAAACAAATTAAAAACCTAGTTAACCCTAACATAGTAAAGAGAAGGAAAAAAGAAAGCGATAAAGGGAAACAATAGAAATCAAGAAAGAAGGTGGTAGAATTTACTTAATCACAATATCCATAAATGGTCTAAACTTGGCGGTTAAATTATGGCATTGATCTGATAAGATAAAGTACAAATCATTTTCACATGCTATTATTGAGAAACACATCTAAAAGAAAATAAATTGAAAACCAGATGTAAAAATTGGAAAATATTTTCCCAGGGAAATACTAACTAAAAAAATGTTTGAATAATTGTATTAATGTGAGAAAAGATAGATTTTAAGATTTAAAAGCCTGCCTGATGACATATACAAAGGAATACTACATAATAATAAACATTTTAATTTATCAAAAATGCAACAATTCTAGTTATATGCTATTAAGAAAATATCCTTAAAATGTAAAAATTAACAGAAATATTCATAAAAAGTAAAAATCTACTATCATAGAGGGGGAATTTCAATGTACTACTTCTCAATGTCAATTGATTCCAGAGGTTCCCAAACTTATTTGGCTTACTATCCCATTTTCAGGAAAAAAAAAAGGGTACTCAGTGCCTTGCCTGGAAATATACCCTCTTAAAGCAAATAAACATAAAGAAGAAGTGACAGCGTTGCATTCTTTTATGTATCTAGATTTTGTTCCAGACAACCCTAGACAAAAATATTTGCAAAGATATAGAAGAATTGATAAGTACTGTTTAGTTATTTATTTTTATTTATTTTTGTGTGTGGTACTGGGAATTGAACTCATGGACATTCTACCTCTGTGCTGCACCCTTAGCTCTATTTTATTTTATTTTTTTTATTATTTTGCAGAACTGGGGATTGAACCCAGGGGCATTCTACCTCCGACCTACACCCCCAGCCCTATTTTCTATTCTTTTATTTTGAAACAGGGTCTCACTAAGTTGCAGAGGGCCTCACTAAGTAGCTGAGGCTGACTGTGAACCCGGATCCTCCTGTCTCAGCCTCTCAAGTACTGGGATTACAAGCGTGTGCCACCACGCCCAGCTTTATTTTTTATTTTGAAACAGGGTCTCACTAAGTTGATGAGGGCCTCCCTAAATTGCCAAGGATAACCCTGAACTTGCTAGCTTCCTGTCTCAGTCTCCCAAATACTGGTATTGCAGGCAAGCACCACCAAGCCTGGCTTACAAATAAAATGTAAAAAACACTAAGCAGCTGGCATGGTGGTGGGCACCTGTAATCCCAGTACTTGGGAGGCTGAGACAGGAGGATCACAGTTTGAAGGCCATCCTCAGCAACATAGTGAGACCCAGTTATAGGCAAATAGAGAATGGAAAAGCAAATCATGGTACATTTACACAATCAAATATTACACAGCAGTGAAAAAAATAGATCTAATGGCTACATGTAACAAAATGATCTTTAGAACTAATTGAAGAAAAGTGATAAAAGACTGCATGCATTATGACACTATTTTTATGAAGTTCTAAAATAAGCAAAACCAAGAAAATTGCTTAGGGATTCATATGTTCGATGAGTCTATATTTTTTTAAAAAAGTAGTAGGTAAAGCGACAGCAACTTTGGAATATAGTTTGGCAGTTTCTTATAAATTTAAACATACTTATCATATTGCCCAGAGATTTACTTCTAGACATTTACATAAAAGAAATGAAAACATCCAGCATACACTTTCATTCAATCTCATAGCAGCTTTGTTCAAAATGGCGCCAATGAGGAAAAACCCCACATCTCCATCAGCTGATGAATGGATAAACCAATTGTGGTATATCCATACAATGGGATGTCACTCAGCAGTAAGAAGGAACTATGTATATGCACAACTGTCATGGGGAAACAGCTAATTCTGAGGGGTCCTTGGCTTCCATGATGAATAAGAATTTCAACACGTGCCATCAGAAAAAAGGCAAAGGTTTTAATTAACTTAAAAAGGTGGGGATACAGGTTGGGGGTTAACTAAGAAAGGCGGGGATACAGATTGGGGGTCATCTAAAAGGGAGAGCGAGTCTCCCTGCGCGCATCCATCCATCCAGGTGAGCAAGAGAGCT